>WEDG01011213.1:0-18945 GCA_017591395.1 Schistocephalus solidus
CTACACGTTGGAATGCGACCACCTACAAGGGCTCTAGTCTGAGATCTAGGGCACAACGGAACACACATGTTCCTGAAGCAGATCGGTGAGCAACACACTATCATCATATTCCCGATGGCAACCAATGAAACAAGAGCCCATGGCTCAATGGTAGAGCGTTCGTCTTAACTACCAAAGGTTGCAGGTTTGAATCCCAGGTGTTCCACACTTGGGATTGGGTATGACTGGCTGATGATGGCTTATAAGCCAGAAATGGCCATTTCGGTCTCCCTTAATATGTCATTTAGAATTTATCATATTCTACACGTTGGTATGCGACCACCCCAAGGGCTCTAGTCTGAGATCAAGGGCACAACGGAACATACATGTTCCTAAATCAGATCGGTAAGCAACACACTATCATCATATTCCCGATCGCAACCGACAAAAAAACGAGCCCGTGGCTCAATGGGTAGAGCGTTCGACTTAAATACCAAAGGTTGCAGGTTCGAATCCCAGGTGTTTCCACACTTGGGATTGGGTATGACTGGCTGATGACGGCTAATAAGCCAGAAATGGCCATTCCGGTCTCCCTTGTCTTTTGTCGGTTCCATTTTCATCATATGCTACACGTCGCTATGCGACCGCCTGCGAGAGCTCTAGTCTGAGCTCAAGGGCACAACGGAACATACATGTTCCTGAAGCAGATCGGTAAGCAACACACTATCATCATATTCCCGATCACAACCGACAAAAACAACGAGCCCGTGGCTCAATGGTAGAGCGTTCGACTCAAATACCAAAGGTCGCAGGTTTGAATCCCAGGTGTTTCACACTTGGGATTGGGTATGACTGGCTGATGACGGCTAATAAGCCAGAAATGGCCATTCCGGTCTCCCTTGTCTTTGTCGGTTCCATTTTCATCATATGCTACACGTCGCTATGCGACCACCTGCGAGGGCTCTAATCTGAGCTCCAGGGCACAACGGAACATACATGTTCCTTAAGCAGATCGGTAAGCAACACCCTATCATCATATTCCCGATCGCAACCAACAAAAACAACGAGCCCATGGCTCAATGGTAGAGACGTTCGTCTTAACTACCAAAGGTTGCAGGGTTTGAATCCCAGGTGTTCCACACTTCGGATTGGGTATGACTGGCTGATGATGGCTTATAAGCCAGAAATGGCCCATTCCGGTCTCCCTTGTTTTGTCCGTTCCATTTATCATATGCTACACGTTGCTATGCGACCGACCTGCGAGGGCTCTAGTCTGAGCTCAAGGGCACAACGGAACATACATGTTTCCTCAAAGCAGATCGGTAAGCAACACACTATCATCATATTCCCGATCGCAACCGACAAAAACAACGAGCCCGTGGCTCAATGGTAGAGCGTTCGACTTAAATACCAAAGGTTCGAGGGTTTGAATCCCAGGTGTTTCCACACTTTGGGATTGGGTATGACTGGCTGATGACGGCTAATAAGCCAGAAATGGCCATTCCGGTCTCCCTTGTCTTTTGTCGGTTCCATTTCATCATATGCTACACGTTGCTATGCGACCGCCTGCGAGGGCTCTAGTCTGAGCTCAAGGGCACAACGGAACATACATGTTCCTTAAGCAGATCGGTAAGCAACACACTATCATCATATTCCCGATCACAACCGACAAATACAACGAGCCCGTGGCTCAATGGTAGAGCGTTCGACTCAAATACCAAAGGTCGCGGGTTTCGAATCCCAGGTGTGCCACACTTGGGATTGGGTATGATCTGGCTGATGACGGCTAATAAGCCAGAAATGGCCATTCCGGTCTCCCTTGTCTTTGTCGGTTCCATTTTCATCATATGCTACACGTCGCTATGCGACCGCCTGCGAGGGCTCTAGTCTGAGCTCAGGGCACAACGGAACATACATGTTCCTTAAGCAGATCGGTAAGCAACACACTATCATCATATTCCCGATCGCAACCAACAAAAAAACGAGCCCGTGGCTCAATGGTAGAGCGTTCGACTCAAATACCAAAGGTCGCAGGGTTTGAATCCCAGGTGTTTCCACACTTGGGATTGGGTATGACTGGCTGATGACGGCTAATAAGCCAGAAATGGCCATTCCGGTCTCCCTTTGTCTTTGTCGGTTCCATTTCATCATATGCTACACGTCGCTATGCGACCACCCTGCGAGGGCTCTAATCTGAGCTCAAGGGCACAACGGAACATACATGTTTCCTTAAGCAGATCGGTAAGCAACACACTATCATCATATTCCCGATCGCAACCAACGAAAAACAACGAGCCCATGGCTCAATGGTAGAGCGTTCGACTTAAATACCAAAGGTTGCGGGTTTTGAATCCCAGGTGTTCCACACTTCGGGATTGGGTATGACTGGCTGATGACGGCTAATAAGCCAGAAATGGCCATTCCGGTCTCCCTTGTCTTTGTCGGTTCCATTTCATCATATGCTACACGTCGCTATGCGACCGCCTGCGAGGGCTCTAGTCTGAGCTCCAGGGCACAACGGAACATACATGTTCCTGAAGCAGATCGGTAAGCAACACACTATCATCATATTCCCGATCACAACCGACAAAAACAACGAGCCCGTGGCTCAATGGTAGAGCGTTCGACTCAAATACCAAAGGTCGCAGGTGCGAATCCTAGGTGTTTCGACACTTGGGATTGGGTATGACTGGCTGATGACGGCTAATAAGCCAGAAATGGCCATTCCGGTCTCCCTTGTCTTTGTCGGTTCCATTTCATCATATGCTACACGTCGCTATGCGACCGCCTGCGAGGGCTCTAGTCTGAGCTCCAGGGCACAACGGAACATACATGTTCCTGAAGCAGATCGGTGAGCAACACACTATCATCATATTCCCGATCACAACCGAAAAAACAACGAGCCCGTGGCTCAATGGTAGAGCGTTCGACTCAAATACAAAAGGTTGCGGGTTTGAATCCCAGGTGTTCCACACTTGGGATTGGGTATGACTGGCTGATGACGGCTAATAAGCCAGAAATGGCCATTCCGGTCTCCCTTGTCTTTGTCGGTTCCATTTTCATCATATGCTACACGTCGCTATGCGACCACCCTGCGAGGGCTCTAGTCTGAGCTCCAGGGCACAACGGAACATACATGTTCCTGAAGCAGATCGGTAAGCAACACACTATCATCATATTCCCGATCGCAACCGACAAAAACAACGAGCCCGTGGCTCAATGGTAGAGCGTTCGACTCAAATACCAATGGTCGCGGGTTTCGAATCCCAGGTGTTTGCACGCTTGGGATTTGGTATGACTGGCTGATGACGGCTAATAAGCCAGAAATGGCCATTCCGGTCTCTCTTGTCTTTGTCGGTTCCATTTTATCATATGCTACACGTCGCTATGCTACCACCTGCGAGGGCTCTAATCTGAGCTCAGGGCACAACGGAACATACATGTTCCTGAAGCAGATCGGTAAGCAACACACGATCATCATATTCCCGATCACAACCAACAAATACAACGAGCCCATGGCTCAATGGTAGAAGCGTTCGTCTTAACTACCAAAGGTTGCAGGTTTGAATTGCAGGTGTTCCACACTTCGGATTGGGTATGACTGGCTGATGACGGCTAATAAGCCAGAAATGGCCATTCCGGTCTCCCTTGTCTTTGTCGGTTCCATTTCATCATATGCTACACGTCGCTATGCGACCGCCTGCGAGGGCTCTAGTCTGATCTCCAGGGCACAACGGAACATACATGTTCCTGAAGCAGATCGGTAAGCAACACACTATCATCATATTCCCGATCACAACCAACAAAAACAACGAGCCCGTTGCTCAAGGGTAGAGCGTTCGACTTAAATACCAAAGGTTGCAGGTTTAAATCGCAGGTGTTTCACACTTGGGATTGGGTATGACTGGCTGATGACGGCTAATAAGCCAGAAATGGCCATTCCGGTCTCCCTTGTCTTTTTCGGTTCCATTTCATCATATGCTACACGTTGCTATGCAACCGCCTGCGATAGCTGTAGTCTGAGCTCAAGGGCGCAACGGAACATACATGTTCCTGAAGCAGATCGGTAAGCAACACACTATCATCATATTCCCGATCACAACCAACAAAAATAACGAGCCCGTTGCTCAAGGGTAGAGCGTTCGACTTAAATACCAAATGTTGCAGGTTTAAATCCCAGGTGTTCCACATTTCGGATTGGGTATGACTGGCTGATGATGGCTTATAAGCCAGAAATGGCCATTTCGGTCTCCCTTGTCTTTGTCGGTTCCATTTATCATATTCTACACGTTGGTATGCGACCACCCACAAGGGCTCTAGTCTGAGATCAAGGGCACAACGTAACATACATGTTCCTAAATCAGATCGGTAAGCAACACACTATCATCATATTTCCGATCGCAACCGACAAAAAAACAAGCCCGTGGCTCAATGGTAGAGCGTTCGACGCAAATACTAACAATCGCAGGTTTGAATCCCAGGTGTTTCACGCTTGGGTTTGGGTACGACTGGCTGATGAAGGTTAATAGCCAGAAATGGCCATTCCGGTCTCTCTTGTCTTTGTCGGTTCCATTTTATCATATGCTACACGTCGCTATGCTACCACCTGCGAGAACTCTAATCTGAGCTCAAGGGCACAACGGAACATACATGTTCCTGAAGCAGATCGGTAAGCAACACACGATCATCATATTCCCGATCACAACCAACAAATACAACGAGCCCATGGCTTAATGGTAGAGCGTTCGTCTTAACTACCAAAGGTTGCAGGTTTGAATTGCAGGTGTTACACACTTCGGATTGGGCTTGACTGGCTGATGACGGCTAATAAGCCAGAAACGGCCATTCCGGTAACCCTTGTTTTTGTCCGTTCCATTTAATCATATGCTACACGTTCCTATGCAACCGCCTGCGATTGCTGTAGTCTGATCTCCAGGGCGTAACGGAGCACACATGTTCCTGAAGCAGATCGGTAAGCAACACACTATCATCATATTCCCGATCACAACCAACAAAAACAACGAGCCCGTTGCTCAATGGTTGAGCGTTCGACGCAAATACCAACAATCGCAGGTTTAAATCCCAGGTGTTTCACACTTGGGATTGGGTACGACTGGCAGATGGAGGTTAATAAGCCAGAAATGGCCATTCCGGTCTATCTTGTCTTTGTCGATTCCATTTCATCATATGCTACACGTCGCTATGCTACCACCCGTGAGGGCTCTAATCTGAGCTTAAGGGCACAACGGAACATACATGTTCCTGAAGCAGATCGGTTAGCAACACACGATCATCATATTCCCGATCACAACCAACAAATACAACGAGCCCATGGCTTAATGGTAGAGCGTTCGTCTTAACTACCAAAGGTTGCAGGTTTGAATCCCAGGTGTTACACACTTCGGATTGGGTTTGACTGGCTGATGACGGCTAATAAGCCAGAAACGGCCATTCCGGTAACCCTTGTTTTTGTCCGTTCCATTTAATCATATGCTACACGTTCCTATGCAACCGCCTGCGATTGCTGTAGTCTGAGCTCCAGGGCGCAACGGAACATACATGTTCCTAAATCAGATCGGTAAGCAACACATTATCATCATATTCCCGATCACACCCAACAAAAACAACGAGCCTGTTGCTTAATGGTTGAGCGTTCGACGCAAATACTAACAATCGCAGGTTTGAATCCCAGGTGTTTCACACTTGGGATTGGGTACGACTGGCTGATGACGGTTAATAAGCCAGAAATGGCCATTCCGGTCTATCTTGTCTTTGTCGATTCCATTTCATCATATGCTACACGTCGCTATGCTACCACCCGCGAGGGCTCTAATCTGAGCTGAAGGGCACAACGGAACATATATGTTCCTTAAGCAGATCGGTAAGCAACACACTATCATCATATTCCCGATGGCAACCAACGAAAAAAGATCCCATGGCTCAATGGTAGAGCGTTCGTCTTAAATACCAAATGTTGCAGGTTTGAATTGCAGGTGTTACACACTTCGGATTGGGTTTGACTGGCTGATGACGGCTAATAAGCCAGAAACGGCCATTCCGGTCTATCTTGTCTTTGTCGGTTCCATTTCATCATATGCTACACGTCGCTATGCTACCACCCGCGAGGGCTCTAATCTGAGCTCAAGGGCACAACGGAACATATATGTTCCTTAAGCAGATCGGTAAGCAACACACTATCATCTTATTCCCGATGGCAACCAACGAAAAAAGATCCCATGGCTCAATGGTAGAGCGTTCGTCTTAAACTACCAAAATGTTGCAGGTTTGAATCCCAGGTGTTACACACTTCGGGTTGGGTTTGACTGGCTGATGACGGTTAATAAGCCAGAAATGGCCATTCCGGTCTCCTTGTCTTTGTCGGCTCCATTTCATCATATGCTACACGTCGCTATGCTACCACCCGCGAGGGCTCTATCTGAGCTCAGGGCACAACGGAACATACATGTTCCTTAAGCAGATCGGTAAGCAACACACTATCATCATATTCCCGATCACAACCGACAAAAAAGAGCCCGTGGCTCAATGGTAGAGCGTTAGTCTTAACTACCAAAGGTTGCAGGTTTGAATCCCAGGTGTTCCACACTTCGGGATTGGGTATGACTGGCTGATGACGGCTAATAAGCCAGAAATGGCCATTCCGGTCTCCCTTGTCTTTTGTCGGTTCCATTTCATCATATGCTACACGTCGCTATGCGACCGCCTGCGAGGGCTCTAGTCTGAGCTCCAGGGCACAACGGAACATACATGTTCCTAACCAGATCGGTAAGCAACACACTATCATCATATTCCCGATCGCAACCGACAAAAAAAACGAGCCCGTGGCTCAAGGGTAGAGTGTTCGACTTAAATACCAAAGGTTGCACGTTTGAATCCCAGGTGTTTCACACTTCGGATTGGGTATGACTGGCTGATGACGGCTAATAAGCCAGAAATGGCCATTCCGGTCTCCCTTGTCTTTGTCGGTTCCATTTTCATCATATGCTACACGTCGCTATGCTACCACCCTGCGAGGGCTCTAATCTGAGCTCAAGGGCACAACGGAACATACATGTTCCTTAAGCAGATCGGTAAGCAACACACTATCATCATATTCCCGATCGCAACTGACAAAAAAACAAGCCCGTGGCTCTATGGTAGAGCGTTCGTCTTAAATACCAAAAGGTTGCAGGGTTTGAATCCCAGGTGTTCCACACTTCGGATTGGGTATGACTGGCTGATGACGGCTTATAAGCCAGAAATGGCCATTCCGGTCTCCCTTGTCTTTGTCGGTTCCATTTCATCATATGCTACACGTCGCTATGCTACCACCCGCGAGGGCTCTAATCTGAGCTCAAGGGCACAACGGAACATACATTTTCCTGAAGCAGATCGGTAAGCAACACACTATCATCATATTCCCGATCACAACCAACAAAAACAACGAGCCCGTGGCTCAATGGTAGAGCGTTCGACTCAACTACCAAAGGTTGCAGGGTTTGAATCCCAGGTGTTCCACACTTCGGATTGGGTATGACTGGCTGATGACGGCTAATAAGCCAGAAATGGCCATTCCGGTCTCCCTTGTCTTTGTCGGTTCCATTTTCATCATATGCTACACGTCGCTATGCGACCGCCTGCGAGGGCTCTAGTCTGAGCTCCAGGGCACAACGGAACATACATGTTCCTGAAGCAGATCGGTGAGCAACACACTATCATCATATTCCCGATCGCAACCGACAAAAACAACGAGCCCGTTGCTCAATGGGTAGAGCGTTCGACTCAAATACCAAAGGTTGCAGGGTTTGAATCCCAGGTGTTCCACACTTGGGATTGGGTATGACTGGCTGATGATGGCTTATAAGCCAGAAATGGCCATTCCGGTCTCCCTTGTCTTTGTCGGTTCCATTTCATCATATGCTACACGTCGCTATGCGACCGCCTGCGAGGGCTCTAGTCTGAGCTCCAGGGCACAACGGAACATACATGTTCCTAAATCAGATCGGTAAGCAACACACTATCATCATATTCCGGATCGCAACCGACAAAAACAACGAGCCCGTGGCTCAATGGTAGAGCGTTCGACGCAAATACCAAGGTCGCAGGGTTTGAATCCCAGGTGTTTCCACACTTGGGATTGGGTATGACTGGCTGATGATGGCTATAAGCCAGAAATGGCCATTCCGGTCTCCCTTGTCTTTGTCGGTTCCATTTTCATCATATGCTACACGTCGCTATGCTACCACCCGCGAGGGCTCTAGTCTGAGCTCCAGGGCACAACGGAACATACATGTTCCTGAAGCAGATCGGTAAGCAACACACTATCATCATATTCCCGATCACAACCGACAAAAACAACAAGCCCGTGGCTCAAGGGTAGAGCGTTCGTCTTAAATACCAAAGGTCGCGGGTTTCGAATCCCAGGTGTTCCACACTTCGGATTGGGTATGACTGGCTGATGACGGCTAATAAGCCAGAAATGGCCATTCCGGTCTACCCTTGTTTTGTCGGTTCCATTTCATCATATGCTACACGTCGCTATGCGACCGCCTGCGAGGGCTCTAGTCTGAGCTCAGGGCACACGGAACATACATGTTCCTGAAGCAGATCGGTAAGCAACACACTATCATCATATTCCCAATCACAAGCAACAAAACAACGAGCCCGTGGCTCAATGGTAGAGCGTTCGACGCAAATACCAAAGGTCGCAGGGTTTGAATCCCAGGTGTTTCCACACTTGGGATTGGGTACGACTGGCTGATGACGGCTAATAAGCCAGAAATGGCCATTCCGGTTCCTTGTCTTTTGTCAGTTCCATTTCATCATATGCTACACGTCGCTATGCGACTGCCCGCGAGGGCTCTAATCTGAGCTCAGGGCACAACGGAACATACATGCTCCTGAAGCAGATCGGTGAGCAACACACTATCATCATATTCCCGATCGCAACCGACAAAAACAACGAGCCTGTTGCTCAATTGTAGAGCGTTCGTCTAAAATACCAAAGGTCGCGGGTTTGAATCCCAGGAATTTCAACATTCGGATTGGGTATGACTGGCTGATGATGGCTTATATGCCAGAAATGGCCATTCCGGTCTCCCCTTGTCTTTGTTGGTTCCATTTTCATCATATGCTACACGTCGCTATGCGACCGCCTGCGAGGGCTCTAATCTGAGCTCAAGGGCACAACGGAACATAGATGTTCCTTAAGCAGATCGGTGAGCAACACACTATCATCATATTCCCGATCGCAACCGACAAAAACAACGAGCCCGTGGCTCAATGGTAGAGCGTTCGACTTAAATACCAAAGGTTGCAGGGTTTGAATCCCTGGTGTTCCACACTTCGGATTGGGTATGACTGGCTGATGATGGCTTACTAAGCCAGAAATGGCCATTCCGGTCTCCCTTGTCTTTGTCGGTTCCATTTCATCATATGCTACACGTCGGTATGCGACCGCCTGTAAGGGCTCTAGTCGGAGCTCAGGCACAACGGAACATACATGTTTCCTAAGCAGATCGGTAAGCAACACACTATCATCATATTCCCGATCACAACCGAAAAAAAACGAGCCCGTTGCTCAAGGTTAGAGCGTTCGACTTAAATACCAAAGGTTGCAGGTTTGAATCCCAGGTGTTCCACACTTCGGATTGGGTATGACTGGCTGATGATGGCTTATAAGCCAGAAATGGCCATTCCGGTCTACCCTTGTCTTTGTCGATTCCATTTCATCATATGCTACACGTCGCTATGCGACAACCCGCGAAGGGCTCTAGTCTGAGATCAAGGGCACAACGGACCATACATTTTCCTAAATCAGATCAGTAAGCAACACACTATCATCATATTCCCGATCGAAACCGACAAAAAAAATGAGCCCGTGGCTCAAGGGTAGAGCGTTCGACTTAAAAACCAAAGGTTGCAGGTTTGAATCCCAGGTGTTCCACACTTCGGATTGGGTATGACTGGCTGATGATGGCTTATAAGCCAGAAATGGCCCTTTCGGTCTCCCTTAATTTGTCATT
The DNA here is from genome assembly GCA_017591395.1 of Schistocephalus solidus. Lineage (NCBI taxonomy): Eukaryota > Metazoa > Platyhelminthes > Cestoda > Diphyllobothriidea > Diphyllobothriidae > Schistocephalus > Schistocephalus solidus. The sequence goes on from WEDG01011213.1 coordinate 10,002, forward strand.
TAGAATTTATCATATTCTACACGTTGGTATGCGACCACCCACAAGGGCTCTAGTCTGAGATCAAGGGCACAACGGAACATTCATGTTCCTAAATCAGATCGGTAAGCAACACACTATCATCATATTTCCGATCGCAACCGACAAAAACAACAAGCCCGTGGCTCAAGGGTAGAGCGTTCGACTTAAAAACCCAAAGGTTGCAGGTTTAAATCCCAGGTGTTCCACACTTCGGATATGGTTTGACTGGCTGATGACGGCAAATAAGCCAGAAGCGGCCATTCCGGTAACCCTTGTTTTTGTCTGTTCAATTTAATCATATACTACACGTTGCTATGCAACCGCCTGCGATAGCTGTAGTCTGAGCTCAAAGGGCGCCACGGAACATACATGTTCCTGAAGCAGATCGGTAAGCAACACACTACTTTCATATTCACGATCACAACCAACAAATACAACGAGCCCGTGGCTCAATGGTTGAGCATTCGACGCAAATACTAACAATCGCAGGTTTGAATCCCAGGTGTTTCACGCTTGGGATTGGGTACGACTGGCTGATGACGGTTAATAAGCCAGAAAAGGCCATTCCGGTCTATCTTGTCTTTGTCAGTTCCATTTCATCATATGCTACACGTCGCTATGCTACCACCCGCGAGGGCTCTAATCTGAGCTCAAGGGCACAACGGAACATATATGTTCCTTAAGCAGATCGGTAAGCAACACACTATCATCTTATTCCCGATGGCAACCAACGAAAAAAGATCCCATGGCTCAATGGTAGAGCGTTCGTCTTAACTACCAAAGGTTGCAGGTTTGAATCCCAGGTGTTCCACACTTCGGATTGGGTATGACTGGCTGATGATGGCTTATAAGCCAGAAATGGCCCTTACGGTCTCCCTTGTCTTTGTTGGTTCCATTTTATCATATGCTACACGTCGCTATGCTACAACCTGCGAGGGCTCTAATCTGATCTCAAGGGCACAACGGAACATAGATGTTCCTTAAGCGGATCTGTGAGCAACAAACTATTATCAAATACCCAATCGCAACCGACAAAAAAAACGAGCCCGTGGCTCAATGGTAGAGCGTTCGACTTAAATACCAAAGGTTGCAGGTTTGAATCCCTGGTGTTCCACACTTCGGATTGGGTATGACTGGCTGATGATGGCTTACAAGCCAGAAATGGCCTTTACGGTCTCCCTTGTCTTTGTTAGTTCGAATTCATCCTATTCTACACGTCGGTATGCGACCGCCTGCAAGGGCTCTAGTCGGAGCTCAATGGCACAACGGAACATACATGTTTCCTAAGCAGATCGGTAAGCAACACACTATCATCATATTTCCGATCACAACCGACAAAAAAAGAGCCCATGGCTCAATGGTAGATCGTTCGGCTTATCTTCAAAAAATTGCAGGTTTGAATCCAAGGTGTTCCACACTTCGGATTGGGTATGAATGGCTGATGACGGCTCATAAGCCAGAAATGGCCATTTCGGATGGATTGTATTTTTTTGCATTGCAGAGTACGTTTTCTTTTATTGCGGTTAGAATTCTTGCGGACAGATTTACAAACCTTTTTGGAATCGTCGGTGATTTTCAGTATTAAAACAAAGGCAAAGGCGAAAATAAGACTAGATGTTAACAGTTTTATTACAGGAAAAATTATAATGAGAGAAAAACGGCAAAACTACTGCTAAGATCACCCTAGTTTCCCCAGTGGAAGGTGAACCGTGGAATACCAAATGTGGTATTTTTTTCTTGTTTAGAAATCTACCAAGTAGCATACTGGTTTTAACGGATGTCTTCGGTTACATTTGCAAAAAAATATATTTGTGAAAAGTGGTAAAGGAATGTTCCTTATTCCAATCAATTCGAAGGTGAGCAATTTTATTGTGATTCAAAAGATTGTTAAGTGATTTTTGACTTTAATTTTCAATCTCTCAATCTTTGCTTATGAGAAATAGAATAAATACAAACCCAACAGGATCCATTACTTTCGTGTCTCAATTCTGATATACGGAAACAAACATCTATTTTCGCTTTCCTAGCTGTCCATCCAAACAACAAATACTGTTCCCTTATACAATTGATGGAGGTAACTCACCTGACAAACGAAGTTATTTTATCATCTAATGTTGGGTGCAAATTTAATTTTTTTCCCAGGATCTTGCAATCGAGCCAAAATAACTGCTTTTTAAAAGCAAATAGGATAAATGTTGCGGGTACAACTAGTCACCCATCCTATCTAATACTTTCAAATGGGGAGGAGGTCAAATGCGTTCAGAGAAATGATAAAATCTGCCCGTCAGTCAGGGTCAAAATTAATGCGTGAATCCATGTCTGCTTATCTTGAATGTAAAGCCTTAAGAACTGGAGTGAAAACGTGTAGCAGGGCATCGAGCATGAAATACATGACACCTGTTTTGTCAGCTCTCAGTCGGTAACGAGCTGTAAGCTCTGTGTGGATCGGTTCATCCGTCATTCTTATCTACAAGGTCTCTGAATGGATGCCAAAGAGGCAATCGCATCCACGTATGAACATAGTAATGCACACGGCCGAGATCAATTTGTTCGCCTAATATTTTGTAAATTGCAAGGAACTTTTCGTCGAGACTTCTTAGTAGCAGTATAATATGATTTTTATGTAATCGATAACTTCATCTCCATTAGTGATATATAATTTTCTACGTTCGGTTTCTATGATTAAAATACTTATTGCAGCTTAAGGAGTGGAAAAATGTTTGATGAAAATATTCCATTAATCTGACCTCTTTCTCATTAAATTTGAAGAATTTATTTGTTGGGAATTTTTTCCGATGTGTAACTATAGTAGGGAGGTTCGATTAAATTGTAAGCAGTTTCAATTTTTTGGGAAATTAAGTGAGTACATGCATTTATGAAACATAAGACTATTCGAAGAAAAGATGGTTAGAATAGGGCGTGAGCGTTATTTTTGGCGTCCTGTTAACTGCTAAACCACCAGTTGGACGAAATGTTCTCGAGAGGAAAACTTTAGTGATGCTTTTGACCAGAAGTGGCCACAGTACTCCACTACACGTATCATATCCTGCATATAATGAAATAGAAAGGATGTGACTAATCAATCCTTAAAACCACAGGACAGATATCACATCCGGATGACCAGATTTACGTGAATGGCACGTTGCGGATAAACCTGATACGCTGGTTACCGTGATTTCTTCTGAGATTCCTATTGGAGAAAATGGACGTATGTGTGCAAAATAAATGCATCTCAGGAGCCTTAAACAGAATTACTAGAAAATTATTGGAAATTGAAAAGTAAAAATTTATAGAAGAGTATTATAGCATAAGATTGCCAGGAACTCCGGGATGAACATTACAATTATCAGACAATTTGCATATATTTGCGTATGAGAAAAGATGCTCATCAGACGAGCATATTACAGAGGTGCACTTGACAATTAACGTAGATGAGCCGTGGGCAGAGGACAAGTGATAGGACGATTTGAGGCGTTATCTGTAGGTTACATTTGACCAAGTTACATACAGGTAATTGAAGGAAAAATGGTCAATGGACAAAATTCAACGTATTTCTTATGGGCAGTATCGATTAAAGACATTGGTGCCACATCAGACTAAGTGGAAATGTTTCTACGAATTGCAGTAGATATAAACATTCTCTCATACATATATTATTGATGGTTAGAACTATGTGATCTCACATTCCTAGATACTATTGCGGATAATTGACGGGACCTGCAAATTGATCATTATCAGAGAGGGCGCTCCGCTCCGGCCATTCGTGTCACTTAAATGTACTCTATCTCTAGGACTGACAATGCAGCGTTTTGTCGTCTCGACATTCCCAACACAATTTTGGACACCACAGTCAGCTCCTAAACACAATTATTAGTTTTCCTTGCCAAGCTACGTCATTTTATTTTTGTTGTCCCAAGTCCATGTTTACTTCTATTCCACCGGACCTGGCAGTCGAACCTTTCCAATTAATCCTGATCAACAAACACAATGATAGATAGAATCGCTTCAAAATGACCTAAATGCTTCAAATCGTGAAATTCTGTATGAGGACATACCTTACAATTGACGTAATAATTTTTGAGCAGCTGCAAAGCACGTGAACCTGTACGTCAATTTCAGGATTCATAGCCGAGTCAGTGTTGCAAGTGTGAAATCTCTGGTGTTTCGTAGCGAAAGATTACCCAAAGCCCGTGTGTGATCCACAGCTGTCCTGTCTATTTATAATTCCCTTCATAACTTCTGTGTCATTGCATCTTTCTCGACTGTATTAATTCTACTTTATTGTTTTATTTTCCCTGAAATTCTTCAAGGTTATTAAAATCGATAAAATAAGACCTATATACAGGTGCAGAATATACTGTCAAAAGGCGCATTCTTCCAACACGTCAAATGCAGAAAAAACGTGAAAGTTCACAAAGTCCTAATAAATTCATATTCGTCCTAAACATAGCATAACATGCTGTGGCGAATTCGTTTTGCAGAATAGGATCTTGAGTAGGGAAGGGAAAGGAAAGATCACATGGCAACCTCAGCTCACGTCCGGTACACAGAACATAGGGTGTGATACCCATGGTGGAGTGAATCAATTCACAATAAGCCAACAGACAGAAAGGTATGTGGATGTCCCAGTCGTGTTCTTGTCCGTCTTTGATGAAGGCGCGTCCTATGTTTTTGAGTGTACGGTTAGTCCATTTAACAAAGCCGTTCCCTTCAGGATGGTATGGAGTGGTACAGGTTCTGTGTACGTCGAGTGGGATACAAACGTCTTAGAAGAGTTTGGAGTCGAAGATGGCGCAGAAATTGTAGTGAAAGGAAATTGGTGCACCCCACATACAAACCCATTTTCGTGTTACCGCGTTGGTGACTGACTGTGCATCTGGATGTAACAAGGGAGTAGCCTTGCCCCATTTAGTGAAATAATCTATCAGAACGAGGATATACTCATACCCTCTTACTGATATTTTGAGGAGACCAATAATGTCTAACGCTACGCATTTGCCTATAAATCTGGTACTCATCATTTGCCTCGGAGCTTTGGGATGCGGTACTTAAAAATGCACATGTAGTACATACTTGGCAGAAGTGAAAGAAGGAAGTTCGGAGGTTAGGTCACCAAAAACGTGTGCGTGCGGGTCAATTCTGTGCATTTCTGGAACAAAGTGGCATTACGCTTGGTGTAGATTGCATAGGAGGTTTTTCAAAAAGTGAACCGGGACTACCAGGATGACATGGGTTGTTTGGGTTCTTGATGGAATAAAAATGTCGTTCTCCATGGTCAGGTGATACCATTGATGGAGCAAAGGTCGTGCGCCTTGGCTGGATCTGATCATCTCTTTTTCATTGGGTTTGTGGTAATAAACGAGTGATGTGTCAGGTTCACTTTGTTGGGCCGAGGCCCACATTTCTCTTGTCTCTTTATTCACGAAGATTGCCTTAATATGGGGTTGTGTCGTATTATCATTAGTCGTTTTGAAGGTTGTCAATACACCGGTCCTCTACCACTGAGCACTAGAATCCTGGCAGGAGATGTATCTCAGTGTGACTTCGCAGCCTTCTCTAGATATTATAAATTCTAAAAATTCGTTTGGTTCATCTTGAACCTCTTTGATCCTCTGGTCGCTCAAGCTTACACCTGGTCCTGCAATAATCGGTCTTCACCTGACGAAATAAAAAAATCTCCTGGTACATGGACCTATGACTAGTACCTCCGGCCCAGTTATCAAGCAAGCCTTTCAAGCCATTGGAAATAATTAGATCCGAATGGATAAAAACGTAAACATAATTTTATGCTGCGTAATATTCCAAATCGATGATATAGATGGCGTGCATCTGGATCTGCAAACTGTGGCTGAAGATTCGAGTCACGCAGTCTGAGCGGCTGCGCTCACTGAGTCCTAATGCCCCAATATTAATCACTTACTTCGTCTTGCTAGAATTCAACTTCATACTGTCAAAAAGGAGATCATTAGTGAATTCTGTTGAAAAATGTCATTGCTCAGTTTCCCGTGATCGCATTCTGTTGCAGAAGAAACTGCAAAATTTTTAAGTGTCGATAAGTAACACAGACATTACGACCCCTGTTGTCATTTTGGACCAGTCGCATCCAAGTCGTCTACGGCTTCGCCGTCTCAATCCTAAGTTAACTCTGTACGAAACGCCATTATGGTTGATCTTATTGGATCTCAATAAGCACCACGTCTTTTATACCCCCACTTTGATCAAGTCTAACAGTAACTCCTTGTAAATCACAGTAGATCCTTAGCTCCAAGGCAACTCCACCTAGGGTCTCAGCAACTCCAAAATAAAAGAAGCCCACCTAGTCTACAAAAACTACCTATTTAAAATCGCCTGCTACTCCAAAAAACCAAAAACCCAATTAAATCGCATTTCCAGCTACCCCAGACCCTATATCAGAGATGCTTGACCAAATATACCAGCATTTTCGTTTAGAAATGGTGCTCCTGTTGCAATCGCAACACTGTGCCGTCCACCCCGCAGTATATTGCCTCTACGGTCGTTTTTCCAGTGGAATCCTATTGCGAATGGTCCTATTTGACTCGTAGACTGATCTGACCTTCTGTGTGACCACAACGGGAATATGTTACAGTATCCTGCCAATGGGTTTCCTGGGTAACCTCCGATAGCTAGCTGTGATACTCAGTTTCCCTTCCGTCATTTCCCCTCGATGTCTTACTCATCTTTGCCCTCACTGGGTGCTTACTTTGCCAAAAAAATTGTTTTTCTAAACCGGGTGGGAGCACCTCTCCCCTATATTCGGTGGCTCGTAAAGCACTAGATGACTTAGCTGCCTCCCTCAATAACAACTAGCTTTCCTACTTAAACTATTCATTCTAAATGCCAGATCCTTGCTCAATAAAATGTCCCTGCTTCAGACTCTGGTCTTCGTCCACTGTCCAGATATGTTTATAGTAACTGAATCATGGCCGAAATAATCCGTAGCCAGCCCTGAACACTCTCTTCTAGGTAAGAATTATATTCAAATGATCAATTAGACAGCCATGGGAGGGAAGGCAGTATTTATGATAAGCAAGGACTTTCATTTCTGCCCTTAGACCATCCGCAATTTACCGAGATTGAAAAGGGCTGTTGGTTTCGATGTACTTGAAAAAATAAGTTCTGTTTACTCCTTGTTTGTGTCTATTGCACACCCAATGCAAAGGATAATCCTTATTTCCTGCTGCAATCGATTTAAATTTCAGGCTATGTTTGGTTTTAGTAGACGTCAATCTCCCTAAATTTCGATGGTTTCCAACTTTCGGCCATATAAGGCTTGAGGACTTACTCGAGATAGGAGATATTGGCATGTGGAATCAGGTTGTATATTTCCCCACCCGAGGGTCGAGCATCCTTGATTTAATCTTCTGCATAAACTGTCTGCCTTTGACAGTTTCATATCTAGGCTTACTCGGTATTTCAGATAATGACATCGTTTTTCTACACTTGAATTCGAAACTCATGAAACATTTTCCAAAAATATGCCTTTTTCTACGAATTTACATCTACCAATTCAATAGGATCACTGATTAATCTTTATTCCCATGACTCGACTAATTTCTTTTCTATATCCCAATATTAATACTTGAACTACTACTAATACTGATACGTCATTTGATGACATTCGGCCATGCAACACACTTTCCGCTGCTTCAAAGTTCCTGGACACCTTGATGAAATATAAGATGATACATCACTTTACCGAAAATAGCGTACTGAGTGTGAATCAGAATGGGTTCCTCAAAACAAGGTCTTATGACACCTGCCAGCTTCCTTTCTTTTATCATGTTCTCGAATCTAGGGGATATTTTTGGCCTCTACATATTATATTTCAATATCAATAAGGCAGTTGATCGTAGTGACCATGCTCTCCGTCTCTTGAAACTCTCCTCTTCAGGCCTATGTGGTCAACTTTTGAATTGAATATAAGCTTAACCAGACACTCGCACACAATGTTTTCAGATTTAAAATGTTATATCCAAACTGGCACGTACAAAGAGTGGAGTTTTTTAGGGTAATGTGCATAACGCCCTCTTATTTTTGACCATTTGTTTTTGATTTACCAGCTTTATTTCGAAATGGTAGGCCCTTCTATACGCTCATACTTTTAAATTTGCCTAACGATACGAACTGGCAGATCGCAATATCGCGCTAGAACTCTTTCAAAAACTATATTGATGCCTTTATGCAGTGGTGCTGCAAATGGTGCTTTTTCCCTTTCTTGGCAAAACTGCACTGTTATGATCATTGGCGACAATAATCAGCCTACTTAACCTAAATGTTTTTGGCCTACATTTGCCTGGAGTTGCTAAGGGTCTGGGCATAGCATATACTTAGGGTCATAAGCTTTGAGATCATTGCACCCTGATTGTCTCCAAAGCACCAAAGAACTACCGCGTTTATCATTAAAATTTAAAAACTATCGACATTAGAATTCTTTTTTATTTACTTTATTTTAAGCTTGACCTGGTATACTGCTTTTTTGTCTATCAAATCTTCTACGTGCTAGTGAACGGAAGAGAATATAATCGGTCCAGCATGCTAAAAGTGTTAAATCCTCGGTATACCGTAATCTGACGTACCAACAACGTTGTGGGCTTTGGGTTCGCTGATTACAGAAGGGGCTCTTTACTGTTTAAGCTGGTAAACAGTCGTACAGTTAATACCCTTTAAACGATGAGGTAGCTTAAACACTCGCAGTGCAGAACTCAACTCCTCAGTTTTTTTCGGCAATCGCATTGCAATGAGGAATAAACAACTCCGGAAAATGAAAATCCTACAAAATTATTCTTTGTTTTATATAATTATTACAGGTTTTCTGCATTCAGAGCAGCTTCCACGAATTCTAGGTGCTGACACATTCAAATCTATCTTGCGGCTTGACGCAGTGCGTAGCCTTTGAGATCGGACC
>WEDG01011214.1:0-18358 GCA_017591395.1 Schistocephalus solidus
AAACAAACAACCTAACAAATTGGAAGACCAGGATCATATTCCTTCTGTGTCGCTTATAAATAATAAAAATAATAAATTGTATATTTAAGGCCAAGAGGGCCCCACCATTACAAACTTATCATATCGGTTAAAATAAATACAAAGTAAATAATCGCTGCAATATTTGAGCAGCCAAATGAACAGCAGAAGTGAGTAGTATGGTAGGCATATCCGATTCAGAAAGATTTGCAATTTTAAAACAATAGTTTACAATCTTTGGCATATACGGTGAACTAGAAAAGAAGCAATTAAAAAACTCATACGGTTATATCGGGGCTGTGTTCGGCGAGCAATTTAAAAATAAACTAGGAGAAAAAACTGTTTCTTTAAACATAAAAAACTGATGTTGATGGGATTGGTACAATGCGATGGGATAGTTGACAACGTTTGAGTGTTGGGAACGCTACAGTTTCTTACCATTATGGAGATGAGAGAGGAGAAACTCATCGTTGATAATACGGTCGAAACGAAGAAAGGAAAGTAGAGGTGATGAGATCATCACCAAGATGCGACCTTGCTGACTGCATAGTCCGCCAACATAGATTTGAAAACAGTAGAACCCGCCACGATCATAAACAGATCCCAGACACCATCGTCAGGGTTGCAAAATCGGAGAAAAGAACCAATGTTGTCAAGAGTTGGCGATGCTAGTTTAAAAGGAGGGGACGAAAAAGTGAATGCAAAGATCGACTCTGCAGAGGATGATGGAAATAAAATTAAAGACCAATATGATATTAAGGGAGCTGCCTCAAATACAAGGAGGACCCTTTTAAAATCCAAAAGTTGCGAGTTTGGGAAAGAAACAGACAATAAGGACTTTATATCTTCCGAAGTTTAATATTTGCGTAATTTGGTTTTGAAAATAGCTAATTTAGACGATCACCTAATTTCCAGTGAAAGATTATTCCATATGAAAGCATTTTTGGAGGCAAAAAACTGAGAATGGATAGTTGTGGAGCTAAGAGTTGGTAAAATGATCATGGATGAATTACAAATAGTATAGGATCTATCTACCGGGGTGAGAGCGACAATTCGTGGGACATTTGGGCTAGAGCTAATGCGAAACAGGAAGCAGATACCGGATTCAAGTCTTCTAACTCAGATAAATTTTATGTTTGCTAACTGGCATTTATCCGTATAAGAGAAACTATATCCAGGAAGAGAAAATTGTCTGAATTTTTTCAATCTTACTGCGGTCAGAGGTGTTCATCAGACCAAAGAGGGGACAACGGTATTCTATGATAGGAAGTACAAACATGCAGTACGGGTTTAACTTTATTTCCGGAAGGAAGAAATTTTGTGTTATAAAACCACATATCTGTGCAGCTTTTGCAGAAATTCGATCTGCATGAGACGATAATGCTAGCTTATTCGTGTAACTTAGACCTTAGTCTTTTATGGTTCATCGTTCTTAAAGTGTACGATTTTGAAATACGAGGGATCCAGAAAGCTTGGCGGGGCCAAAACACATGAAACTACTCTTGGATGAAGAAAACACCATCTGCCAACTACAGCTCCAACGTGTGAGCATAAGTAGGTCAGTGTTGATTTTATCAACGCAACTATTGGTAGTGTATTTAGAAAATGAATAAATGCACTTGAGATCGTCAGCGTATACGACATTTTGTGAAATTGTGAGTAAAGTTGAAATTTCCTTTATGTACAGAATGAAGAGAATGGGACCTTGAACCGTGTATTGATAAACGCCACTCGTGATCGGTTGAGGCGTTGAATAGCTATTACCTACTAGGACCTTCTGGCTGCGGTTAGACAATTAGGAACCAATGAAGTCAAGAGAGGAGGCCGGATGCCGAGGGCTTCCAGTTTCACTAGAAGACGTCTGTGCGGTACCTTGTCACAGGCTTTGCTCAGGTCAAAGTAGATCACAACCACTGACTGCTGCTCATTACAAAGGGAAGTGACGTGGTTAAGAAAAGCTAAGTTACACACTTCGCATGATCTCTCAAGTAGAAAACCATATTGGGAGTGACTTAAGAGCTTATTTTCTAAGCAAAAGTCGAGAATTTGATTAAAAATAATTTTTTCAAGAGGTTTTGCTAGAGCCAGGGTTTTGTGAACGCATCGATAATTATTAAAGTCCAAACGAGATCCCGACTTGAAGACAGGAAGAATAAAAGATGTCTCAGGAATGAATCCGTTTAGAAGATAAACGGAGAATACATGACTGAGCAATCGGGGGAAGCTCGGCACTATCTTAATAACTTAGTTTGGAATACGGTCAGTCCCAGAAGAGTGCGAGTTTTTTTAGAAGAATTATTTGCTTACGAATTAGTCCCTAGGGGAAATCAATAGTGCTGATAACATTCAATAAGGATGCCTGAAACGTCGGAGCCGGTTCAGATTCCATCGTAAGATGATTTGCAAAGAACGCATTTAATAATTCTGCCTTATCAGAGTCTCTGGGAACGAAGTTCTTAGCTTCCTTGAGTAATGGAGGTATTTCATAACCCCTTTTTGTGGAGGATCGACAACGAAACAGTTGAGCAACCGATTTTGTAGAGTTTTGCGCACTATGGGCGCAAGATTCCCTAAAAGACCAATCTTAGAAGCTTTTTCAAAAAGCCTTACAATCCATAGATGTACGGATAACAAACTAGTGGACTAATATTTCAATTGCCTCCTCAATTTCTTTAGTCAAGGCAAAATAAATTAAGGAACGGTGGATTCCGAAGCATAAGGCTTCACAATATTGGTTGGCAAAAATTCCAGGATTTTTTGAAAACGAATGCTATGAAGTCACAAATACATGATGCGCGGTTCATGGAGAAGAAATGCTATGACTCCAATGAGTTCAAAAAATTATTAATTAAGCTCATATCTGTGAGGTTAAAAGCATGATAGTTACGAAAGGCGCTTGCCTTTTTAGATGCCTTTTCAATTTGATATAAATACCTTGTCAGATGGTCGCCCCGCGGTGTATTATACGAATACTCTTCCAGTTGTGCCCTTGATATCTTTTAAATGTCCAACCAACAGTGGTTGCCTGGCTAATGACATTAAGTCTTACTGCCAGCTTAGAAAAGAGAGACTTGAATGGACACATCTAGCCTGAACGCCATCATGGGCCAGTTATTACCCAGTAAGCTTTTCGTTTCAATAGACCTGATTTCACAACGATCCTGATTGATGCGCTACGATCTATTAACTCATATGCGAGCACTAGAAGTTAACAGTTTCCCTTGGGTACAGAAACCATGGCAGCTTGGTGCTCCCCGATATATTATCGGAATTACACGTACCGTTGTGACAAGGCAAGATGTCTCATGCACAAACAGCAGGCGTAGGCTGGCCCATGGCATATAATCGTATTGCGTACAAAGGTAAGTTAGACTGGTTTGGACATTTTTGACCTTTAAGGCAGCATAAGCGAACCATGACCATTCCAGGCGTTGTTTTGACTGTTGCTCACACTCATGACCCTTTTGTTCGAAAAGGAACGATCTACAAACTGGCACATGAGCACGATAAATTTATATATTCAATTTAGTATATAAACCGCGTCAGCTTGGCGCTCCTATATATATTATAGGATTAACCTGTACCGTGGTTTCTTGAGGCTATCTCTAGTGCAGAACAAGCAGCCACAGACCAACTTTTGTCTTCGAATCGTTTTGCTGACAAAGAAAAGGGAGACTCAAATGAACACTTCTAGCCTGTAAGCCAACATTGGCCTGCCATTAAAATCCCAGCTTTTCTGTGCAGGAGATTCGAACTCTGGGCGTTTTTGAATTATACGCAACCTTTTATTAACTGCTATACGAAAACTTTAATTTTTATCATTCAATTTGATATAAATACCGTGTCAGATGGTCGCTCCGCGGTTTATTATAGGAAAACTATTCCAGGTGTGCCCTTGTATCTCTAAAATTTCAAACCAGCAGCGTTTGCCTGGCTATTTACTAAGAGTTTTACTGCCAGCTTAGAAAAGGAAGACTTAAATGGACACATACAGCCTGTAAGATATCATTGGCCAGCCATCAGCATCCCCATATATGCAGTGAACGAATCCCGATTTTGCAACATTCCTAATTAATACGCAACGATCAATTAACTCCCAGACGAGAAAGATGACTTTAACACATCCATTGTGCAAGTAAAACATGTCAACTGATTGCTTTTCGACATATAATATGAATAACCCATACCGTTGTTCCATGGGGATATCCATAGTGCGCAACAAGCAGCCGCTGACTAACTTTGGACTAAGAATCGATTTGCCGATAAAGAAAAGGGAGACTGGACTGGACACTTCTTGCTTTTTAGCCATCATTTTCCAGCCCTTAAAATCCAAGCTTTTAAGTGACCGCGATTTAAACTCGGGGCGTTTTTGAATTAAACGCAATCGTCTATTAACTGCCACACGAGTACTATATATATTAATAATAGTAATAATAGTTGTATTTAATACCGGTTTACAGGCATTGTCAGATGAAATATTCAGTGGGTGGAGGCTGGCAGTAAAAAAATCTCCAGAATATATATCATTATGTGTTTTTCCTATCTTATTGTTATTCAGGAGAATAACCTGGCCCCTGTAAGGATGATAGCAATTCAGATCAGGGAACGGCTAACACAATTGCAGTCTGTATGCAGTCTCTCTGTCTTTGCTAGGAACCGGGATTCTGCCCCAGGCAAGAAAGCATCCGTTTTCGGTGGCCCACTGTCTGCCGAAGAAGTCAACGGGTGCAGGCTGCAGAGACGGTGCCGTATCCCTCTAGATAATACCTGGGATCGGGTTCAGATGCCGCGCACTCCGTCGAACAGGAAAACAGATTCTACCGTGTCGGTGCCCAGAATTCTTGGAAAATGTTCTGAATGCAAAAAACTAGTAATATTTATCTTTGACAAAGAATAACTCCGCTGAAATTTTATATTATGGGGATTTTTATTCCACATGGCCATGGCGTTTACCGAAAAGAACCGTCGATACTTAACTGGGCGAGCTAATGGATGAAATAAAAAGACATTGCGATGACTGCTGCGCCGAGGATGGTCAAGCTGCCTCACAGTTATAAGGGGATTAAATATACGACTATTCCTTTTAAATTAAGGATAAATACCGTGTCAGCTGGGAGCTCCGCGGTGTATTAAAGAAAAACTCTACCCGTTGTGCCCTTGGGCTCTCTCAAATATCTAATCAGCAGCGGCTGCCTGGCGAAGGACATTGAGTCTTACTGCCAGCTTAGAAAAGGGAGACTTGAATGGACACATCTAGCCTGAACTCCATCCTGGGCCAATTATTACCAACCAAGCTTTTCGCTGCAAAGGCTTGATTTCACAACCATCCTAATTGAAGCGCAACAATCTATTTACTCATACGCGAGCACTATGAGTTAACCGTTTCCCTTGGGTACAGAAACCATAGCAGCTTGGTGCTCCCCGATTTATTAACGTTTTTGCACGTACCGTTGTGACTAGGAACAATGTCTTATGCACAAACAGCAGGCGTAAACTGGCTTATGGCATAGAATCGTAATGCCTACGAAGGTAAGGTAGACTGATATTGACATTTCTGACCTTTAAGGCATCATAAGCAAACCATGACCATCCCAGGCGTTGTATTAACTAAAGCTCACACTCATAACCCTTTTGTTAGGAAATGAACGATCTACAAACTGGCACATGAGCACGATAACTTTCTATTTTCAATTAAGTATAAAAACCGTGTTAGCTAGGCGGTCCTAAATAAATTATAGGAATAACCCGTACCGTTGTTCCTTGAATCGAATGGACACTTCTGGCCTGTAAGCCAACATTGGCCTGCCATTAAAATCCCAGATTTCAGTGCAGGAGATTCGAAATCTGGGCGTTTTTGAATTGAACGCAATTGTTTATTAACTGCTAGGAACAACTCTTCCCGTTGTGCCCTTGGGATCTCTCAAATGTCCAACCAGCAGCGGTTGCCTGGCTATTGACAAAGAGTCTTACTGCCAGCTTAGAAAAGAGAGGCTTGAATGGACTTATCAAGCCTGTAAGCAATAATTGGCCAGCCATCAACATCCTTATATATTAAGCGCGCGAATCCTGATTTCGCAACATTCCTAATTAATGCGCAACGATAAATTTACTCTCAGACGAGAAAGATGACATTAACACATCCATTGGGTTAGTAATACATGTCAAATGATTGCTTTTCGACATATAATAGGAATAACCCATACCGTTGTTCCATGGGGCTATCTCTAGTGCGCAACAAGCAACTGCAGACTAACTATTGACTTAAAATCGATTTGCCGACAAAGAATAGGGAAACTGGAATGGACACTTCTAGCCTGTTAGCCATCATTGGCCAGCACTTTAAATCCTAGCTTTTCAGTGTACGAGATTCGAACTCGGTGCGTTTTTGAATCAAACGTAACTGTCTCTTAACTGCCACACGAGTACTATATATATTCCTTTTAAATTAATTATAAATAGCATGTCAGCTGGGTGCTCCGCGGTGTATTAAAGGAAAAACTCTACCCGTTGTGCTCTTAAATTTCAAACTAGCAGCGGTTTCCTGGCAAATGACAAAGCTTCTTACTGCTAGCTTAGTAAAGGGAGACTTGAATGGACACATCTAGCCTGTACGCCATCATGGGGAAGTTATTACCAACTACGCTTTTCGTTGCAAAATTCCTGATTTCCTAACGATCCTCTAAAGTGCAAAGAGCCTTTTACTCATAAGCGAGCACTAGGGGTAAACCGTTTCCCTTTGGTAGAGTAACAATGGCAGCTTGGTGCTCCTTGATATATTATCGGAATCACACGTACCGTTGTGACTAGGCACAATGTCTTACGCCCACCCAGCAGGCGTAGACTGTCTTATGGCATAGCATCATATTTATGACAAAGATAAGGGAGACTGGAATTGATATATCTGTCCTGTGAGGCATCATAAGCCAGCCATAACCATCCTCGGCGTTGTGGTTACTGAAGCTTACACTCCGCATGATTTTGATCAAAGCGTAACACTCTAAAAACTTGCACACGAGAACGATGACTTTTTCTTTTTGATTTTGTATATTTACCATGTCAACTGGCCACTCCCCGATATATTAAAGGGATTAACCGTATTTTTGTGCCTTGGGGATATCTCTAGTGCACAACAAACAGCCGAAGACTAACTAGTGACGTACAATTTTATGGCAGAAAACGTAAAGGGAGACTGGAATGGACACTTCTAGCCTGTACCCCATCATTGGCCAACTCCAAAAATCCCAGCTTTTAAGTGCATGAAGTTGCAACTCGTGGCGTTTTTGAATTCAGCGCATCTAGAATTTTTCTCGTGACAAAATTTCTCATAAACGCCATCGAATTGGAATTTGTTTTATCAGCTTATTCAAATTGACTACGCAACCAATGCAATAATAAAAAACTGAAAACCACTCAAGGAACCAAACGTGTACAACCTCGTGAAGATCTGAAGTTATCCTAGACCTTCGACATCTCCGAACGGCTGAGTAGTTCCTGCCTATTTTGAATAACTTTTCCGTTTTTTTAAAAGGCGTTTTTGAACAATTAGGCGCATTTTTTGCTCATATTGCGATAAATACTAGCCATGCGTCGTTTTTTCGGTCTATCATGAAAGTCAAAAATGTACCCTTCGGGAACCGTGCAAAATACGTGGTACCATCGAGGCTCGAACCAAGGCTGCGATGTGCGTTAAACGACGGTTATACCACTGAGCTATCGCTCAACGACGAATTCGCTGATTTAAATTTAAATTAAGACATAAACACTTATCATAACGCTAATGACCTCAATTCCAGGCATGTTTCCTTAAAGTCATCTCCTGCCAAACTTGCCAAGAGTTAAAAACGTTTTGTTGATGTCAATTACGAAGACGAAGTGTGTGCGATATGCTTCAAAATTCTTCAAAAAATTTCGGAGATTGAAAAGGATATGAAAGGGCTGAAGATGGAGATAGAGAAATTGAAAAAATCTTCTCACATTTTACCCGAGCACAAGCAGTCCCTAACGGGGTAACATGAGAGAGAAAAACGCACATACTCATGCACAGCTTCCATAGCTATTAAATTCAATAAAGGATGATGGCGCTACGTCTAAGAATCTTGGTTTAGCCGTTAAAAAGTCTCCAGAAAGGAAAGAGGGCAACCGGCAGGGATCCAAGAAAATGAAAAAAACGAGTTTCGGAATACAAAGGTAATATGTCATCCAAAAATGTAAGTCCCAGAAGCCCAGCGTTGGACAAAAATCCCTCTCTTGTTGAAGTGCCAGCATCCATGAGTAACGCCACCTCTGTTAACTCCCACCCTAGCGTGGGCCTTTGGGCTCTTTATAGTGGCCAACCAGCAGTCGTAGACCGGCAAGTGACATATAATTGCATAACCATGCACACTACCCCCCGAACATTGCTCACATCCTACCGTACCTTCCCCTTCTCCCAGTCCTATTGACCTCATTCTGTCGACATCGCCAGGCGGCTGGCGTAAGAATGATTATTTTAAACCATAAGAAACTTATCAACCCCGCCAATTCTTCATGTTTAAATTATTAATGTAATTGTACCGGTTTAACACTAGACGTAAAGATGCAAGCGTGATGGCTAAATTTTTATCGATATGTATGGATCAGGGTGAATATCCGAGATATCACTGGAAAATCTTAATCAGAAACCATATCACCGTTTTCCCAGCTGCACTAAAAAGAAATGCAAAAGTCAGCTCGAGACAGTAAACGCTGGAATCGAGGAAATTTGTCGGAACCTGTCAAAGAGCTGTGGTATTTGACCACCTTGACAATGTTTGGGCAATTGACATTTAAAAACTATATGCGGTCAGAAGTAAAATAATTGGGGCCAGGTGGGCTAAACACCTACAAATTATCTAATCCGTTAAAGCACAGACCACCCATCCGAACAATCCGGAACAGTACTTCCATAACTATATTTCATTACACCTTGAAAATACTATCTTAGAGGTACTAGCTCTAGGCCCTAAGTTTTGCATTGCGCACCAGATGCCGAAGCAATTCAAGTTAGAAATCCGAGTTGAGAGTCTCTTTAGTCAGACTGATGATCTAAAACCTCCTGAACCCAGGAAGGTTTATTGTCTTGCGTCGACTGTGTTTAACTGTAGCCAAGAGTAACTTAAGAAAGCTCCAAAGAAGAAATGCCTTTAACAAGCGATCATCTCGATATTCTTTGAGAGTTTCATAAAAATATAAAATGTTGTGCTGACTAGGCCGGACAAGGGTTCAGGAGTAGTACTTATGGAAGGGGCAGATAAGGTTAAGAAACAAAAAGAAATCTTGTCCGATCTTACCGAGTTCTCGAAAGTTGAGAAGGACAGGGATCATACGGAGGCAATTGAGCGTAAGTTGATGATGGTCCTCAAAAACCTCCCTAAAGAAGGTCTTTGCCTGACAAAGAAATCGAAAGACTGAGGCCTGTAAGCACGATGATACCCACAACGTAAAACCTCCCATAGATTCATGAAAAGGGGCTACCTCGGCTCCCAATCTTGGATATGCAAAACTCACCCTATCAAACAAATGACAAATGACTGATAGAAAAGCTTAAGTCACTGGAAAGTAAGCTATATTCTCAGAGTTTGAAGGATACCTATGAGTTTATTGTCGTTATAAGGAACAGGAGCGTTCGTGTACGGAGGATATTCGTTAGATGCATCATCACTGTTTAGCACAGAACCCGTGATAGAAACAAAAGACTACCTTTGTAACATTATTCGGGACACAAAATAACAAATGGGCATGCCCGTGAATATCCTTTGATAATTTCTGACGCGATGCTTGCAAAATGTTCACTTCCTATGTAATGGCCAGTTATACGGGCAGATAGATGGTGTGGAGATGAGTTAACAAATCGGACGGCTCTCGAAAATAATTTCAGGGGCACGCTCGAGATAATTAGTCTTAAGGACACCAAATCAATAATTAAAATACACTGCTTTCCTTCGTTTCGGAAATTAAGTTTGTATTTCGGTTGGTTTTTTATAAGAAGACCACTTTTACCTGCTATCACATATCTCGTCAAATATAGCATATAAACATTATTGATATATTGACCTCGACTAGGGTTAATTGTTACATTTTCGTGCAATCCGAAGCCTGCTGTGCCAGATTATTATATATCAGAATGAAATAAGTGCAAATGTAGCATCACCGCTTCCCTGGCTAACCTCAATTTGCAATAACCATTTTTGGCATTTCTCGCTTGATTACGGCACTTTCTTTCATAGAGTGCCATTGGAAGTGCAAAAAGATCCATTGAAATAAATTGCCTCCTTTTGTTTCAGAAACACAGTTGGTATTTCTGTCAGTTTTGTAAAAGAAAACCATGTTCCACCTGTAATTCCATATCTCGTCAAAAATGGCATATAAACTTAATTAACCCAGTTAACTCGATTGGGTGTAATTTTTAAATTTTCATGCAATCCAAGGCCTGCTTTGACATATTATTATATACCTGGATGAAAAGGTGCAAATATTGCACCATGGCTTCCCTGGCCATTATCATTTCGCAATGACACGTTTTGGCATTTTGTGCGTGATCAAGGCATATAAGTTCATTGAGAATGAGTTTATGTGACAACTGGGACAAGAGCTTTATTCACCTGACGTTTCGGACTCCTACTCGGACCCATCATCAGATACTGTATTAGATACGGGTAATTTTTTCACAAGGAGGTGCAGTATCTGTAGGATGACGTCGCTAAGCTACTGCTCACCTACGGCAATTGACGACTCCCCTTCTGGACTGTTAGCCATCACTAGTCAGCTAGCACCATCGCCAGCTTTTCGTTGCACGAGGCTCGAACTTGCGACTTACTTTATCGACATGCAACGCTCATCAAACTGCCACACGAACACGATGACTAGCCAGTTTAATTTTTGTTTGTTAACAAGGTCATTTGGGCGCACACCGATGTTTGAGGGAACTCATTCGTACCATGGTGTATTAAGGCTCTCGTGAGAACAAAACCAGAAGCCGAAGTCTGGCTTGTGACAAAGACAGAATCATATTGCCGAAAAAAAAATGGAGACTGGAATGGTCATTTCTGGCTTATAAGCATTCGCCAGCCAGTCATAACCGAATTTTGCGGTGTGGTGCATGAGGCTCGAACTGGCGACGTCAAACATTCTACCAACTGCCCCATGAAAACGATAACTTACCGGTTTCGTTTGCGTACAAAAACAATGTCAGGTGAACTTTCAATAATATGTTAGAGGGATCGCGCGTTTCATTGTGAGTTTGGGCAAACTCTTGCGTACCACCATCAGCAGCAGACTGTAAAATGATATTAACCACCTCATATTGTTGACAAAGTAAATGGAGACTAAAAATGGCCACTTCAGGCTTAGTAGACATCAGCCGACAGCCATAACTAACCCCTGCGTTGTGGTGCACAAGGCTTGGATACACAACGTGTTCGATCGTCGCTCAAAGCGTTTCCAACTCCAACACGAGCACGATGACTTACTGGTTCCAATTTGTAATATAAATAAATTATATGGCGAGCACCGAAGCCTTAGACGACTTTCTTCTCAAGTTTTGACTTTGGGCTCACTCAGCAGCACCAACCACTGCCACAGACTGTCTCATGATATAGACAGTATTATAATGCCAACAACGAAGAGGCAGACTGAAATGGCCACTTGTGCTTGATTAGCAATCATTAGCTAGAATCAACCAACCCCAACTTTGCAGTGCAGCTATATTGAACTCCCGGCGATTTTGGCAGATGTATAACGCTTACGAAAATACCACAAGAGCACGATGACTTGACGGTTTCCATTAAGTAAATTCAATTTCAGATGGGTTGTTAGCAGCCTAAAACTGTTTAAAGATAAATACAGAATGCTATTTCCGGCAAATTGAATGGAGACTTAAATTCCGAATTCTGACTTATTAGCCATCATAAATCAGCCAAAACCCAATCCCAGCGATGCGGTGCACAGTACTCGAACTCGAGACGTGTTTAATCGTCGTACAAAGTTCTCCAAACACCCACAGGAGCACGACGACTTGAGGCTTATATTGCTGATGATACCATGGACAGATGATAGATCAACGATGTCTCAGAGGACTCACTTTTTTCTTTCTGCGCCGGGTCTCACTCAAGAGCATCACCAGCAGCCCCAGACTTGCCAGTTGAAAAGACAGAATCATATAACCAACATCTTAAATGGAGACTATTATGGAAACGTTTTGACAGCCGCATGGGTGAGTGTCCTTTAAAAACCCTGTATATAGCACGTAGTATTCTATTTGCCTAATATTTCACATTGCTCTGGTAGCATTTAGTTCACATTATAGCACGTGCAATTATATCGATCTTATTTTTGCTTAAAAGACTCTAACGATTCCGTCATAACAGCATCCAGAGGATGATTATTCCCAGCTTTGACCACTCTTTTGGAGAAAAAAGTACTAAATAGTGTCTATCCTAGCCCAAGTTACACATCTCAAGTTCGTTGCTGTTGCTTTTGTTGCTCACTCAAAGCAATCACCTGGGACAATTCAGCAGTCCTGAACGCGAAAAAGTGGAATGTTAGTATTAGATCTACCGTAAGCTGTCCATGGCGTAAGGGAAATAGATTGAGCTGAGACTGCCGTTGTTCATAAAAATGTGAGCCCTGTCCAAGAAAAAGTTTGGCTGCTCGTCTTTGGAACTTTTTCAAGGATGTTGGTTTTTATTTACCGCCAAGGGTCTCCAAGCTTGGCAAGCGGATTCCAACTGTGGCAGCACGAAGTTTTCGAAGACTTTGGCGAAGCAGTCGTGATTGAAGGCTAAATATGTCGTTTAACGAGGCACAACATCGACATCGCTTACGTTGTTACCTTTTCACAATGTAGAAAGGTTTTAAACAATGGCATGAGCCAGACTCCCAGGTTCTTTTTGGCATCCATCTCTTTTAATGTAATGCCATTTAGTCGGTAAACCGAACGATCGAAGGATTCATTTTCCCGAAACTTATGATGTTGAGCTTGCTCTCATTTAACGAAAAAAACCAGTGCTAGGAAACCTTTGGAGTCAGTTTAAGTTTGCATGCCAGTTCTCTTTCTCAGGTGCAGTTTGCATGACGGAAAAAATTGCACTATCGAGGTCTAGTTCACTGGCACAATCGTGGATGTAGAAAATGAACAAATAGGGCCAAAAAGTGAGCCTTGGGCAACACCACTCTCAACCCCCACATTGGCTGACTTTCTTTGATAAAGACAGTTTGCGAGCAGTGGATTAGGAAGTTTTATATCCAGTTCAGATCTCAACCTCTTTCTACTTAGTGGTTGATTATATAAATAGGACGATGGCCGCAGACTGGCTAGTGAAATACAACGAAAAAGAGACACTAAGAGACACCTTTAACCCTCCACATAGCTGAGTAACCTTTGAATTCCCTTTCTGTACATGCATTTGATAGTATCAAAATTATTTTTTCGTTTTGATCGCAATGCCAGTTTTTATGAGCCAAAAGTCTGAAACGTAGTTGAACAAAA
Source organism: Schistocephalus solidus (assembly GCA_017591395.1). Taxonomy (NCBI): domain Eukaryota; kingdom Metazoa; phylum Platyhelminthes; class Cestoda; order Diphyllobothriidea; family Diphyllobothriidae; genus Schistocephalus; species Schistocephalus solidus. The sequence continues at coordinate 13,523 of WEDG01011214.1, forward strand.
AGTGGACGCACAAACCCGAGTATTTACTTCCATATCCGAAGTAACACCAGCAATTCCTACCGTAAGCAGTCGCAGCTTCAGCACACCATTTCAACACACAATCCCAAGTATGTTTTTCCAAATATAACTTACAACCGACAATTCATACCGTTAGATTTCACTTCTTTAATTAACCATTTACACACAAACCCGTGTATATACTTCAATATCTTACTTACCACCGGCAAATCTTACCGTAAGCAGTCGCTTCTTCAGGACAATATTTTTACATCAAATACAAATCATCTACTTCAAATTCTTATAAAACGGGAGCAATTCTCACTGTTCGGGTTCCTTCTTCAGAACACCATTTAGACGCACAAACACAACCATTTAATTCAATATCTTAAAAACCGGAAAATTCTCACCATTCCTAGTTGCCTCTTGATAACAAAATTTATACACTCAATCCCAAGTATTAAATTTAAAATATAACTTAACACCGGCAAGTCTTATCGTTCCAAGACGATTCCGAAGTACAACATTTCTACACACAAACCCAAATGTTTACTTCAATATATAACTTACCACCACCAATTCTTACCGTTAGCAGTCACGTCTTCAGTACACCCTTTCTACATACAATCTCAAGCAATAACTTGAAAATTTAACTCAACACCGGCAATTTTAACCGTAAGCAGTCAATTCTTCAAAACAACATTTCGAACCACAAACACAAGCATTTCTTTCAAATTATTAAGAAACACAGGCAATCCATACTGTTTCTATTCGCTTCTTCAGTACAACATGTCTACAGAAAGTCTCATGTACTTACTTCAAACGCTAACTATACTCCTCCAATTCTTACCGTTAGCACCAATTCAACACACAAAGCAAAGCCTTTACTTTAATATGTAAACTAACAGTGGCAATTCTTACTGTTAGAAGTCGATTCTTCAGTAAACCATTTTTACACACAAACTCAAGTATTAAAATTTGTATCTTAATTAACACCGGCAATCCACACTGTTACAAGTCGCTTCTTCATTACCACATTTCTGCACAAAATCTCAAGTATTTACTTAAAAATCCAACTTATCACCCACAATTCTAACCGAGATCACTCGATTCTTCAGAAGGTCATTTTGACACACAAACACAAGCATTTACTTTAATATCCGAATAAACACCAGCAATCCTTCCTGCAGTAAGTTGCTTCTTCAGTACAAACTTACTTAACACAATCCCAAGCATTACCTTCAAAGCATAACTTAACAACGGCAATGCTTACCGTTAGCAGTCAATTCTTCCGAAAACCATTTGCACACACAAACCGAAGCCTTTAATTCAATATCTAACTTACCACTGTCAATTATTACTGTTAGCAGCCGCTTCTTAACTACAATATTTATACATACGATCCCAAGCATTTACTTCAAACTATAACTTATCACCGGCAATACTAACCATTAGCAAGCGATTCTTCAAAACACCACTTCTACACTCAACCCCGAGTTTTTACTTCAACTTCTTTATTAACACCGGCAATTCTTACTGTTAGTGGTCACTTTTTGACATAAATATTTCTACATAAAATCCCAAGCATCTACTTCAAAACACAACATTCCAACGGCAATACTTACCGTAACAGTCAATTCTTTAAAACACCTTTCCTAAAATATCCCAAGTATTAACTTCAATATCTAAAATACCACCGACAATTCTTACTGTTAGCAGTCACTACTTCAGTAAAACATTTTTACATACAATCCTAAGCATTTTCTTCAAAACAGAACTTACCACCAGCAATACCAACCGTTATCATTCGACTCTTTCTATACCATTTCTACACACAAACCCGAGTATTTACTTAAATATCTAAGTTACCCCCGGCAATTCTTACTGTAAGCAGTCGGTTCTTTAAATCACCATTTCTACACACAATCTCGAGCATTTACTTAAATATGTAAATTTCAACGGCAATTCTAACTGTAAAAAGTTTATTCTTGACTACAATATTTCTACAGAAAATCCCTTGCAATTACTAAAAAAATATAATTTAACAATGACAATACTTACCGTTATCAGTCGCTCCTTCAGTAGACCATTTCTACACACAAACCCAAGCATATGCTTCAATATCTGAATTAACACCAACATATCATTACATTTAGCAGTCGCTTCTTCAGTTGAACATTTCTATATACAATCCCAAGCATTTACTTAAAAATATAACTTCTCACCGGCAATACTAACCGTTAGCAGGCGATTCTTCAAATCACCACTTCTACACTCAAACCCAAGTATTCACTTCAATTTCTAAATAAACACCGGAAAATATTACTGATAGCAGTCACTTCTTCAGGTCAACATTTCTACATACAATGCCAAGCATTTATTTCAAAATATATCTAATCACCGGCAATACGCACCGTTAGCATGCTATTCTTCAATAAACTACTTCAACACTCAACCCCGAGTGTTAACTTCAATTTCTTAATAAACAACGGCAATTCTTACTGTAATCAGTCGCTTCTTAAATAAACCATTTCTACATAAATTCCTGAGCATTGACTTCAAAATATAACTAATCACCGGCATGCGATTCTATAAAACACCACTTCTACACTCAACCCCGAGTTTTTACTTCAACTTGTTTATTAACACCGACGATTCTTACTGTAAGGAGTCGCTTCCTCAGTACAACATTTCTGCATACAATCCTAAGCATTTATTTCAAAATTAAACCCATCAGCCGCAATTCTTACCGTAAGCAGTCGATTCTTTAGACCCACATTTTGAAACAAAAACACAAGCATTGACTGCAATATCTTAATAAACACCAGCAATCCTTACTGTAACTAGTCGCTTCTTTAGTTCAATATTTCTGCACAAAATCCCAAGCATTTACTTCAAAATATAAATTACCACCGGCAATACTTACTTTAAGCAGTTGCTTCTTCAATATACACTTTCCACACACAAACCCGATCATTTTTTTAAATATATTACTTACCACCGGCAATTCTTACTGTAGGCAATCGACTCTTGACTACAATATTTCAACATACAATTCCAAGCATTTACTTCTAAATATAACTTACCAGCGGCAATACTTAACTTTAGCAGTCCATTCTTCTGAAGACAACTTCTAAACACAAAGCCAAAAGTAACATCAATATCTTAATTACCATCGGAAATCTATACAGATAGCCGTCGCTTCTTGACTAAAACATGTCTACATACAACCCCAACCATTTACTTTAAAATATAATTTACCAATGACAATTTTTATCGTATGCAGTCAATTGTTCAATACACCATTTCTAAACAGAAACCTGCGTATTTACTTCAATATCTTTTATACCAAACGCAATTCTTACTGTTAGTAGTCACTACTTGACTTTAATATTTCTACAAAAATACTTTAAAATATATCTTATCACCAAGAAAACTTGCCGTTAGAATTCGCTCTTTCATTAGACCATTTAGATACAAAACAAAGCAACAACATCAATATATTAATAACCACGGGAAATCCTTACTGTTAGCAGTTGCTTCTTCAGTACATTATTTCTACATACAACCTCAAGCATTTACTTGAAAATATAACTTAACGCCGGCAATTCTGACTGTTAGCAGTGCATTTTTCAGGAAAGTATTACGACACACAATCAAAAGCATTAACTACAATATAATTAATACAACGGAAAATCCTTACGGTCACTTTTTGCTTCTTCAGTACAATATAACTTCACTGAATCCCAAGAATTTACTTCACAAACTATCTTTTCACATTGAATTCTTACTGTTAGCAGTCGGTTCATCAAAAAAAAATTTCTGCACACAAACCCAAGCATATCCTTCAATGTCTAAATTTTCGACGGCGTTTCATACCGTAAGAAGTCGTTTCTTCAGTTTCCCATTCAAGCACACAAACCTTACTTTTAACATTAACATCTGTATTACAACCGGCAATACATACTGTTAGTAGTAGCGTCTTCATTAACAAATTTATTCATATAATCTCAAGTTTTTACTTCATAATCTTACTTATCTCCGGCAATTTTTACCGTTAGCAGTTGATTTTTCAGAACAAAATATTGACACACAAACACAAGTAATTACTTAATAAAGACCGGCAATCCTTACTGTAACAATTCGCTCCTTAGGTATAATAATTCTACATAAAATCCCAAGAATAAATTTCAACATATAACATACCAATGGCAATAATTATCGTGAGAAGTCGATTAATCAATACACCATTTCCACACCCAAACCCGAGTATTTACTTTAATATCTAACTAACCAAAGGCAATTCTTACTGTTAGCAGACACCTCTTGACTAAAATACGTCTACATACAATCCAAACTATTAACATCAAAATATAACTAACTACCGGCATTACATACTGATAGCAGTCGCTCCTTGATTAGACCATTTCAACAACAAACCAAAATTTACATCAATTTCTTTATTGCCACGAGAAATCCTTACCGTTAGCAGTTGCTTCTTCAGTATATACAACCTGAAGTATAACTTCGAATTCTAACATTTCACCGGCAATTCTAACCGCAAGCAGTCGATTCTTCAGAACAACATTTTGACACACTAACACAAGCATTTACTTCAATCTCTTAATGTACGCTAGCAATCCTTACTGTAACATGTCGCTTCTTCAGTAAAATATTTCTACATACAATCCCAAGCATTTACTTCAAAATATAAATTATCACTGGCAATACATATCATTAGCAATCGATTCTCTAGAACGAACTTTTGACACAAAACACAAACATTTACATCAATGTCATTCATGGTAGTGGGGTTGGCAGGGGCTCTAAGAATGGCAG
>WEDG01011215.1:0-23886 GCA_017591395.1 Schistocephalus solidus
TTATTTATTTATTTATTTAGAATTTATATTTGGTTAGCACCAGCAAGGCACTGTCTAAGCAAACATTAGTAACGAAATAAAAGTTATGACAAGGTGTGCAGATAAAATATACAAATACATAATTTGTCCTGCATATGTCAACAGTTAGCGTTTTTAAAAATTAATGGTGAACTAGAGCCTAGGCAGTGAAAAATTCCTACCATAAAAATGGAGGCAGAGTTCAATAGGCCTTCATTTTTGAATAGAATGTAGGAGAAAAAAACTGCTAAGGAAAAAATGGTCAGGTGGTAGAGTAGGGTAATACTGTAGTAGCAGTTCAAAATGAGATAATGAAACGTCGAGGTGATTCGTTCTTGATCACTTAGGCGTATGAAACAAAATCTCACGAAAATGCGTCAGTGAACTTAAGTCTTCAGTATCTTAAGATCCAGCATTGAATTCTAATGATGGTTAGTATCCTTAGAAACGGTAGCATTTTAGACTGTGGACCACCGAATGTGTACGTCTGAATGACGTCATCGATTGGATGACTGGTGATATAAGGAGACATCATAGTTCATGAGCGACTCGAGGTAGCGAAAATATAGTTTCAAGAGGGTCACTTAAATTCCCGATGGTCCTTTTCTCCGAGTCATGGGAAATCTACTGGGAAAAGATGAGGAAAATAAAAGGTTAATAGAATCAGTGTTAAGATAAATGTGCAGTCTTCGCTTGAATGCAGATAGACTAGTTAACGACCTAATTTCAATTGGCAAGTTATTCCAAAGAAAACTATACCTAGAAGCAAAGAAAAGAGAGCGTTTACACGTGGAAGATGCAGGGGGAGGTATAATTAGTGCAGAATTACTTAGGTTATAAGGAAGACTAATGGGGGTAATGACAGAAAGCTTGGGGAGAGTTGAACTATTATTTATTCAGAAAAGGAGACAAAAGCCTGCTTCAAATCTCCTAACCCAAAGAAATTTAAGCTTCATTAGCTGGCATCTTGTTGAGTAGGAAGTAGTTGAAAGAGTCGGAAATAGGAGTTTTGTTGTGAAATGTCTTTGGACATTTTCAATTTTTGAACGACTAGATTCGTTCATTAAACCGAAGAAAGGACATTTTTGAGTCTTCTGATCCAGACGGGTTGAAGACCGTATCTATTGTAAAGTTCCATGTATGAGCCTTGAATGCCATCACATTTGGATAAGGATCTGGTAAAGCATCTTTGAATGGCTTCTAGTTTCTTTCGGCCATACCTATTTGATCGAAAACAAAAGTGTTAGTGGGGTCCTCATACGCAAGTGCTACCCCGATTGTGAGTGATGTCCTTCAAGGTACCGTATTAGGCCTTTTGTTTTTCTTACTTTACATAAATGATACTTCATCGACATTTAAACATTTTCAATCTTATATTCATGCTTATGACCTCAAATGAGCGAATTCCTTCTCTAACTCTACGGCAGAACGATGCCTAAAATAAATTCATTTGGACTTAGACGCTCTTTTGGCCTGGAGCTCTACATGGTTAATGGAGTTCTCACCTACTAAGTGTCGCTACATGAAATTTGGGCCTGTAAGGCTGCCGCAACCTCTTATCTTTGAAGGTTGCCCTATGACTTAAGGTTCCTCCATCAAGGACTTTGGCTTAATCTACACTAATAAATTAGATCGTTCGCCTCATGCCGATAGAATAACGACCAAAGCTGCTTACATTTGCGGCTAAATGTCTTATATTTTCTACCTTCCTGAAATAAAATTAAGATATTATCTTATGTTTGCGCTTCCCATTCTTGTGTTTTGCTGTCGTTACTTCGGTTTAATGAACGAATCTAGCCGTTCGAAAATTGAAAATGTCCAAAGAAATTTCACAAAAACGCCTGTTTCCGACTCTTTCAACTGCTTCCTACTCAACCAGATGCCAGCTGACGAAAATATGATTTATTCGGTTCAGGAAACTGGAAGTAGGCTTTTATCTCCTGTTTCGACTAAATAATAGATCAAATCTTCCTAAGCCTTCTGTCATTTCCCCGATTGTCTTCCTTAAAACCTTAGAAAATCTGCATTTATTATACCTCCTCCTGCATTCTTCACATATTAACGCTCTTTGTTCTTTGCTTCGTGGTATAGCTTTCTTTGGAATAACTTGCCAAATTAAATTATGCCGTTAACTAGTCTATCTGCATTCAAGCGAAGACTGCACATTTAGCTTAACACTAATTATATTAACCTTTTATTTTCCTCATCTTTTCCGAGCAGCTTTCTACCTCACTCAGAGAAAAGACCATCGGGAATTTAAGTGACCTACTTAAAACTATTTTATTTCTACCTTCAGTTCCACTAGGAACCCTAATGTTTCCTTGTACCACCAGTCATTCAAAAGATAAAGTCATTCGGACGTCCATATCTGGACGTAAACAGCCTTATATGTTGCTGTTTCGTTGGATACTTACCATCAACAGAATTTAATTATCAATCCAAAAATGTTGTTGCCTCAAGTTCACTAGCTCCTTTTCCCGAAATTTTGCTTCATGCACCACAGTGATCATGAATGAACCGTATCGACGTTTCATTTTATCATTCTGAAATGCTACTGTAGTATTAGCCTACTCTACCACTACCTGTTTTTCCTAAGCAGTTTTTTCTCCTTCTCTATATTTGAACATGAAGGCTTATTCATTTCTGCCTCCTTTTTTTAGGTAGGACTTTTTTCCACTGCCTATTTTTTAGTTCACTATTAATTTCAAGACATCGCTAACTGTTGACCTATCAGGAAAATTTCTGCCTATATTATTAAATATTTGTGAATTTTATCTACACACTATCCTTATTTTTATTTTGTTATATATGTTTGTTAAGACAGTGCGTTACCGGCGTTTACCAAATAAAAATTCCAAATTTATCGGACAATTCAGATAGATAGTTGAGTCCTTCTTGTAAATTCTATTCGTCAGTACTGCACTGAATTGGTTGCCATATATTGATATCGTCCGCAAACATGACTTTCATGCTGTCCAAAACATGCATACAATCAATGACATTGAGTCAGAAAATAAAAGCCCAAGAACGGAGCCCTGAGGTACACCACTCACAACTGGCATGGAAGTTGATTTCGCATTACCTATGCACATGGACTGTGATCGACCATTCAAGACGCTTCCTATCTAATTGAGAAAATCTCCACTTATTCTGTATTCTTGGACCTTGTAGAGTAACCCGCTGAGAGGAACACTACCAAAGGCTTTTTGAAGTCGATCTATACGACATTAGCGCAGGTGCCCTCATCTTATGACATAGACCAGTGCTCCATTAAATAGAGCACAGGAATAGTTTCGTCGAAATCCATGTTGGGCACTGTCAAGGAAGTTTTTTTCTCAAGAAACTTCATGCTTGCCTTTTTAATGATCCTTTCCGCCACTTTGAAACCAATGCTTGTTAGGCTTACTGGTCAATAGTTCTTAGTTATGGATCCTGACTTGTGAATAGGGTATATATATATATATATATATATATATATATATATATATATATATATATATATATATATATATATATATATATATATATATATATATATATATGCTGATTTCAATCAGAGGGGAGGATGCCTCAATCGAAAGACGACCCAAAAAATGCACGAGAGTGGTTAATAGAGTTCGCTAGCAACATCGTTCAGTAAGTGTGCTGTTATTTGATCAGGACCCGGAGACTTGGCGTCGTTAAGTGCAACAAGATCCTTTTTCACATCTTCTTCTGTGAATCTAAGGCCCCTAATGACTGCGTCGTTAAATAAATAAATAAATAATAAATTGTATATGTAAAGCCCAGAGGGCCCCCATCATTACAAACTTAGTACCGTGGTTTAAATAAATACAAAGTAGATAATTGCTGCACTATGTGAGCATCCATATGAACAGCAGAAATGAGTAGTATGGTAAACATATCCGATTCAAAACGATTTGCTATTTTTAAAACAAAAGTTAACAATCTTTGGCATATATGGTGAACTGGAAAAGAAGCAGTAAAAAACTCCTAGGGTTAAATCGGAGGCGGAGTTCGGCGAGCCGCCAATTTAAAAAAATAGGAGAAAAACTGCTTCACTAAAAACATAATAGCTAAATGCAATGGGATAGTATTGTGATGTTGCTGACAACGTATGAGGGTTCGGAAAGCTCCTTGTCGGGTGAGAGATAATAAAGCAGTCAGAGCTACTGTTTATAAACACCAGTGGAGGTGAGAGAGGACGAACTCATCGTAGACAACCTGGTCAAAACGAAGAGGGGACAGTAGAGGTCACGAGATCATTATCGAGATGCGACCTGGCTGACTGCATAGTCCATCACCAAAGAGGCGAAACCATCAGAACCCACCTCGATCATCAACAGAACCTGGAGACTATCGTCAGGGTTGCAAATTCGGAGGAAAGTATCAAGGTTGTCAAGAGTTGGCAATGCTAGTTTAAAATAAGGGAAAGAAAAAGTGAATGCAAAGATTGACTCTGCAGAGGATGATGGAAATATAATTAGAGACCAATATAATATAAAGGAGCTGCCTCAAATACCAGGAGGACCCTTTTAAAAATCCAAAAAGTGTGCGAGTTTGTACGAAAAGTCTGTACTGAATGTCTCTTTGGTTAAAAATCCGCTAATCTGTAAAAACAGATGCAAAAGGGCGACTTAGGTATTCTGCATTATCTTGCTTTTTCATTTATGTCTTCGTTGTTTTAACCAATCAAAGGGCCACCTTCTCCTTCTTTCTCAACCTACTATTGATGTTGCTTAAATTTAATGTTAGCTTATCTACAGCCCGTTCTATAATTTCAGCCTCATACTGCTTCCGTGATCTGCGGATAATTAACCTTATTGCGGTCCGCTTTCGGCGAAATTATTCGTAATTCATGGGTTGGTTGTTGCTACATGCATTCTTCAGAGTGTATTCTTTCGGTTTAGTCGTCTTTTTAAATCTCGCGTTAACGAAACAGCGCGGTTTGCCATATTGACTTTTTTAATAGGGCAGTTGTGGTGCCTAGCATAGTTTATAATGCTCCTGAGAACGGTGCAATCGACATCCGGATTTCCGGTAATAATGCTTTGCCAATTTACTGCAGATAAGTGCTCTCTCATCGCAAATAAATTTGCCTGCCAGTAAATTAACCGAACATCAGGAGTCTCCGTTTGCTTGGTGTGCAAACAGAGTTTCCACAGCAGCATGACATGGTCACTTTAAGCAAGCGTTGCGAGTGACTTAAGCTCATCCACATCAATTGGATCATTTGAAAGAACGAGATCAAAGCAATTCGCCATTTGAGTCTCCTTAACTCTCGTTGAAAATCTAACATCTTGTACGAGAAAGAGATCCATCGTGAACTTTAATATTCTGGAGTTAAAGGAATACCACGAACCTTTTACGGAAAACGTGTTCCAGTCGATCAATGGTGCATTAAAATCTCTGGTGATAACTGTGTCTAGATTCTAAGTCAAAATTGTTATTTCGCACATCATGCCATCAATTTCTGGAGTTTAATTTGGTGGTCTTTGTATGGTCAAGAAATAAAGATTTTGTTCTCCGTGCCTCTTTAGTTTTAACCAAACTGCTACGCATTCACAAGGGTAAACAATTCTGTGTTCAGATTATATGACTGCTCTGTTGACGTATATTGCGATTCCCCCAACTTTTTATGCAGTCTGTCCCGATGAAACAGTTATTATCCATCGATGGCAAGTTCGCTATCCAATATTTTCACCTGCAACCAAGTTCCTATAACGGAAATGGCATCCGGATGCACCTTGGATCTCAATTCTTTCAGTTTATCAAGTTTCTGCAGCAAACTCTGTGCGTTTGTATGAAGAAGGTGGAGCCTTGTCTGGGCAGGTTTTCAGATAATAATTGAATCGATATTATTTGAATGTTTGTGTCCTATGCCATCCACGGTATGAGTAGGAGGCTACTGCTCTTAAATCGAACTGCAGGTCAATGTGTTTACTGACATTCATTCCACTGAGCGGTATTTTATTGTGATCTGGCTGCCTTTCATACCCAGTGTCATGGGTTTTCTCCAGACAAATGACCTCTTGGCATGTATGATTCCCTATCCCTGATTTTGAGCTTTCTCTTGCCTGGCCTTGATCTCTTGTGGAGTTCTAATTTAAACCCTCTCTATTTCTTCCTTTCCGCCGCTGAAAAATCCGTCTGAAAAAAACCGTTGGGTGAGAGCTTCGAAGCATAGGTTTTCTGCTCAGCAGTAGCTAGGCTTCTACCTCATTCTGAAGGAAAAGCTTCAGCGGTCTTAGATGGCTGGATTCATCATTTAAGGATCCTATTCGACCAATTATGAAGGCTTTTATAATCTTGCTCCTCTTGTCTTCCTTTAGGAGACAATCAAAATAGCTCTGGAATAGCTCCAGGTCATCGCGCACTCTTGATTTTGTGGTGTCAGGTGTAGCTTCAGGCATGCCTTTCATAACTATACATTTACTGCGATAAACTTGAGGTCTCTGGGTTTGTTTCTTTTTTCAGGAATAAGATTATGATCACTTAGATTTCCGGAGACTTTTACGTTCAGAGGGTTTTTTAGGACACCGCTAAGGCTTTGTACTCTCCTTTATGTGCCTTCTTGGTCAGATGCAGCTTACGCCGACGCAGTTTTTGTTTGCAGAATGCTTAAACTCATCCGACTCATATTAAATTTCTGGTTAAGTCTGGCTTTATTGGATGTACAGAGATGATTCTTTATTTTCTTACGCCCCGGTTGGTCATTCTTTCGCTGTACCGAATGTAACTGTCGATAACATTGAGCCCCGTTAACACACCATCGTCATCCTTATTGTTTGTCAGGACGGATGAAGCTGTGTTTAAGAAGGTTATTTTGTCTTGCTCAGTTTCCGTACTCGTCAATTTGTTCTTTTCGGGTAAAAGTTGAGGAAAAGTCATCAAATTCTCAACCTCTATTTTAGGCCCTTGATAGCCTTTTCAATTTCTAAAATTATTGCAGGAGTTCGGAGCACGTCGTACATGCTTGGACCTCGTAGTTAACATCGAGCAAAATTACTCAACTCTTGGCCCATGTGCCAGGGTACGATAATAATAAAGAGCGCGCAGAGTTTCGGTCTTTCACATTACGACTCATCTTTCTTCCATCATATGAATTCATATCAGCGACGTTTTTGCGACGACGGTGTAGTGGTTAAAACGATGATGGCCGCACACTGGTGCTCTGGTTCAAATTCCCGCTCGTGGCATGCATTTTGTACGTTGCCCTAAGTGTATACTTTTGCCTGGCAAAACAGATCACAAAAAGAGAAACTGTTTTAAAGTTATGTGATGAAGTTTTGAGGCAGATAAACGAGTAATAAATTAACGAATCGACTCAGCCTTTCAGAGATTTGAAGATCTCGTAGAGTGGCTGAAAAAGGAGTGGTCAGTAAGATATCGGTCGTTTCAGTTCAGTTCAGTTCAGTTCAATACTGTACGCTATCAAGCGGGCATTTAAAGTTTTCGATGAAGACTGCTTTTCTAAAGTCTTTGGTACGTTTGTAGGCCACATCTTGAATATGCGATCCAAGCCTGGCGACCGTGGACGCAACAGGATTACAACATGCTCGAAAGGGGGCAGCGGCGAGCCACAAAATTAGTAAGAGGTCAATCTGAACTGCCATATGAGATTCGTCTAAATAACCTAAAGCTCTATTCTCTGAGTTATAGGCAGTTGCGCGGAGACTTGATTCAAACCTTCCGTATCGTGCGTGGCATGGATTGTGCCCTCCTATGTGATGACTTTTTCCAACTCGCCACTACGAAAAATCTCCGAGGTCATCCATTCAAACTAAGTGTGCCCCAAGTAAGATTGGATGTGAGGAAGTATTTTTTCACCAACCGTGTCGTGGAACCGTGGAATAACCTACCTGAGGCGATTTTTATATCCCAGTCTGTGTATACATTCCAACATCGGCTTGACATACATATGTTACAGCAGTACCACGAAGACTATGTGACTACTTTAACCTTAACAATATCAGTGTACCACGTAAACCTGCCTGCATTCACTTGACTGTTACTTCTTTTAATTTGCTTCTTATTCTTGCTACTTTTTATGTAACAAATAGGGATTTCAAAGGCGTAAGCCTATTTTCCTCAAATACACTGAACTGAACTGAACTGAAAAAAAAATTAGCCTTTGAGTATCCTATTTGTAACCTCAAATTAAGTGTGGTATACAGAGAAACCATATAGGTTGCAAAAATCAAAATGCGATAATAAAATATGAAATTGATGCGTGATTCTCGAGGGGTAAGTTAACTTCCTTATGGGTTCGGCTCATTTGGATCACAAAACTTTCAAGGTACCTTTCAAAGCTTTCCAGCGATGGTGAAATCAAAATGTCTACAGCGAGGGCGTTCCATGGTTTGACCACTTTGACAGAGGAGGAGAACTTGCACACATCCAGTCTCACATGCTGGAAGCGCAGTTTCAATGGATGAATTCGGAGATGGGTCGTGGCAGCAAATTCAAAGAAGTCCGAGAATTACAGGCAACAACCCAATCCCTTCACAATGCGGAAAGTCTGCAGGAGTTCCCCGCGCGTTTGCCTATAACCCACAGGGAAAAGGTTAAGATTCATTAGGTGGGTTGGATATGGCAAGGAGCTCGGAATCCTTACCCTTTTGGTGGCGCTCGTTTGTACTCTTTCGAGACAGTTCTGATCTTGAACTTTTCAGGGTCTCTAGGCTTGTACAGCATATTACAAATTCAGCCTAATGAATGTTCCAAAAATCTAAGACAAGAGATCTTCATCGAAATCCAAGAAGGCTCATCTGATGGCATGTAACACAGCCATTGTGCTCTTGACCACTTTGGAGCAGGAAGAGGATGGTTTTAAGGTGGTGGTCATCAGCACACCATGGTCATTTTGGGTTCCCACGTCTTGTAATGCTTCACCGTTGAGCAAGTAGCTTCTACTGTCAGCAGATCCGGATGGGTTGCCTAAGCGAAGTATTTTACACTTATCGACTTTGAACCGCAAAAGCCAATGATTCAAACACTCCGCCAACTGAGTTAATTTGATCTGTAGTTTATCTTCATCGGCAGGGCTTTGGATTACATTCCAGATTTTCATGTCGTTAGTAAACATTGCTGCTTCACGGTCCAGATTCCTGACACAGCTGTCCACGTTTATTAGGAATAGTATTGCCCCCAGTACTGAACCCAGAGAAACCCACTCTTGATCTCAGCAGAACTTGATTGCTTAGGAAATCCTGCTTGGGTAGTCAGCTTACTGTATCAGAATTGGTGGATACCATACGTTGCAGTAGGCTGGGTGGGTAACCTGACACATGTGTGATAAAAGGAACGGATAAAATTCATTCTTAAATACGTGCCAAATAGTAACAATTTTCTGTGTTCTGCATGTTTGAATTAATCTACAATTTGCTGCCTTGGGTAATTGAACGGCTCTTTACTTACACGATTAATGAGTAATTTTTTGGCGTCAAGGTCAGCTCTCATTTTTGCAATTTCGCTGCATAGGGTGATTAAATATGCCAATCCGAAGAAAAATTAAAAATGTTGTGGCAAACTATTCAGCAGCTGAACTTCTTGTTCGGGATGCTACTTCAAATGCTCCTTCAGTTCCTGACGAATACACAATGCTCAAGATTGCCGATGCTACAAAAATTTCTTATTACTACGATGAAACTACACGGATGATTTTTCAAACGTCTGAACGATAAATCAAAAAACTGGCGACACATTTATAAAGCTTTGTTAGTTATTGAAGTATGCCTCAAAAATGGCAGTGTAGGCGTGAGTTTTTCTATTTCTACGGTTTCAATTGAACTAACAGGGAATTGAACAGCGTAAAGATTTTCAGTATAATTTGCTGTGATCCTCAATTTTAACAGTCTGCAATACTAATAACAGGCGAATTCACGTGATATTTAGGATATTTTAAATTTATCAATCTGTTTTGATGGCCTAAATATAACCTTATATCTCCCTCGGTTTTGAATGTGACCGGTACTTACGTAACTACCATATCTATTTTAAAACAGAATATAGGCTAAAGATGAAATTATATCAGCCTTAATATTTCATCGAGCTCAATTATATTTCTCGACTTCAATATATACGTTAACCTTTAACATTTTATAATACACACCTGTCTTTGTCCGTTCTCCGACGACTGCAAACGTGTACTGATAACTGCTGAAAACTCTATCTTTTTAGTTTTATTAGCAATTACAACAGTGTTAATAACATTCCTATTTAGGGAAAAAGACTATTTTTCGTTATAGTTTACACAAATTTATCGAACGCAAATTCGTTTTTTCTCCCTTCTCCCTTATGTTGAATGGCGCAGTTTCTCCTGCGTTGGCTCCTTCATATTTTATATTAGAGGCTTTTTTATTTGAAACTGATTAACCTTTTCATAATATTTTCTAGTTCGTCAAAGATTGCCAGCATCAATGTCATCAAATAACCACATTGACTGACTTCGTTTATCTCGGAGAGGAAGGCGCAGATGCTGGTCGTCTGGTGCGTGAACAGGCGAAGCGCGTATCAAGACTTTTGGGCGATAATGCGCTTCTTCACGAAGAGCGTAAATTAGCGCGTATTCAGCGCACAAAAAGTACGCTTAGTTATTTACTAGAAACGAACATACGAGAAATTTATTTTATCTTCGCCTACCATTCTTTAAACCATCAACCTAACCTTTTGCAGTACGTCAAGAGTACGGCTTTTCTCAAATAGGAAGTATGAGCACTTCATCATACGAGCAAAACTCCCCTGGAAGGGAAAGGTTAGTCCAAAGATCTCTCTCCTACGCTAAAAGACGACACCGAGGAAGTGGAACAAATAAAAATGGCGATGCGGCTTAGTCTGGCTGAGATAGATGAAAAAGCACGAGCTTCTCTACAAGAACAGGCATTTCTCGAAAAACGCAATGCAGTAAGTCGACTTCCTAAAAGGGGGTTTTCTGTCTTGTGTTCCACAACTCATGTACTGAATATATTACGCCCCGAACAGTCTGAGTTAGACAAACAGCAGGATTTGCGTGAACCTGACATATAAGAGTTATTTTAGGTTCTTTTGTTTGAAGTTGCATATACCTAAATTATACCATAATATAACCAAACAATTGTTTATTTTCTGTCTGAATTCAACCGTCTTTAGTTTTTGTGAACCTAATAACGTGTTTTACTGTGGTTTTATCTTCAAGCTGGGAGTATATGCGAACGCTGAATGTATGTATCTATATATAAGTGGATGGACGCTTCTCGATCGGCTCGATCGCCCTTCCCCCTGCACCACGAGCTATTTTTCTTGCCGGTTTTGATTGGGAATATTTACAATGGTAGATGGGCGCTCACAGATCAAATGTTGGCCTTACTCGTCCCGATGTGCTTTGGGGCTCACTCTTAAGCCACGCCAGCAGCCACATATCGGCTGACAAAAAGTACTGACAAATGGAATGACCATTTCTTACTTATTATTTGTTGTCAGCCAGTCATACCCAAACACAAGTGGTGCCACACCCGAAGCTCGAACCCAAGACCGGTTGATTAAAGGTTCAAAGCTCAAGCCATTGACACATGGGCTCGTTGTCTTTCCGGTTTCGATTGGGAATATTAACATTCCTGGATGAATGCTCACCAATCGGTTACGGGACACACTCGTCATGCTCTGCCTTGGAGCACACTCTCGAGCCCCGTCATCAGCCGCACAGACGCTAGTGATATTATGGACAGAAGAACTGTTCCGACAAAGAAAAGGTGGACTGGAATGGCCATTTATGGCTAATTAGCCGTCAGTAACCGCCTACGTATAGGCTTATAATTGCATAAAGCATTACAACACTAAAATAGATTCTTTTATACGTGCATGCATACCTATTGAATCTCCTTTAATTTCCTAGCAAAATGAATAAATTTTGGTAGTTATTAAGTGACTGACAGAAGCAGCACTTCTAAGAATGAAGGGTAAGCGTATCGTTGGTTTGTGCTCATTCTATGTGTAGCTGCAATACATGTAACGAAAATTAGTGTAAAACAAACCACGCTGCCATTCTTTACCCATCTCACGCAATTCACATACTCATGCCATGATAAAACTAAAAGGACCCAAAATTATGGAAACGCAGAATAATAAATTTAGTGTTTTATGGACAGCCCCATATTAGAACTCAACGTTCCTGCTTTCTCGTTTTAGACCTCCGACGTTAATAACCTACTCGAGATAAGTGAGAGCCCACCGCTAACTGAGCGGGAAAGGCATGGCTTCGATAAATGGTTGGCGAGTCGCCCTTGGAAAACCCATCGTTTCCGTCAAGGCGAGAGAACGGAAATGATGCCTCCGGTTCCAGGTATTTACTGAAGTTTGACTTCTGGTACATATCTCTCGAAAAGCATGAAAGCAATTTGAATTATGCAATCAAAGCATACTGATTTTCTATGCTAAAAACCCCACAAAAAGGATTAACAAATTAATGACTGCAAAGTGTAAATCTGAGACAAGGGTATCTTTTAATTTCACCCGTTCAGATTCAACTCATTACTACCATAAAGCCAGTAGTTGATGCGATAGGAAACAGTATACTGATGCCTCCGGACAGTAATTATTGACGCATTTCCTTCTATTTAGCCTGCCACTTCATCTTTATTCTTCCGTTTTAATTAACCAAGAAGTTAGCCCGAGATTTGCTTTCCTTTTTAATAAATTATGCGCAGGTCTTTTATATTTATACATAGTGTGGTTTTGCACTGAACTGACAAATCCTGCAATGGGTGCTTTTGACAGAGCGAGTGTGCATGCAGCCATGGCGATGCAGAGGTTAACGAAGGCTTTTGTTGTTACACTTTCTCTTTTAGGGCTGTATGCTGATAAACCTGAAACATATTTCCCATTATTTTCAAAATAACGGGATTTAAAGCCACGCAGTTCCGAAGGTGTAGTATGAACATTTGCATCTTTTGAAAAAAATTTTTCACTCTACGCATGGTACGCCGTAATGAATCGCATGGCCTTAATGAGCATTCTAGAGCTCTCCGTTCGGTCTAATTAGAGAGGCGATCATTCAAGGTCTCTGTAATTTCAGGGTGGTGATGGAGTGGGTACTCTAATTCTTATGTTTTTGGTCATGTTTTTATTGAAAATTATCAAAGCTCAAAGCTACATATGCTGTCGATAAAGGCCGTTCCATCGAAAACATTTCTTGATCCATTTATACCCATTTTTTCAAGACTGTTAGCAATCTTGACACAAAACCGCACGAAACTATTCCTTAATCCTCTTACCTGTTTTAACGGCTGTAGTCTTTAACAGCACTTATTGTAAATATACCACGCTGATCTTCATTCATGAAATGAAAAAGCATACTCACTCACCCAGACCCGTAGACTTTTGGTGGCCCGGTTAAAAACGTCGTCGCAGTCTGCTGGATAAGGGTTTCTATATGTTTTAATCAAACACACGTCTTAATGAGATTCTCTTCATTTTGAATTTCCATCCCCCCTCCCTGAAGCCCTTACCTTAAAACAACGCGCTGAACAAGCTCATCAGCAGCAACAGCAGCAGCAACAGCAGCAGCAGCAGCAGCAACAGCAGCAGCAACAGCAGCAGCAACAGCAGCATCAACAGCAGCAGCAGCAACAGCCGCAGCAACAGCAGCAGCAACAGCAGCCCACAATGGGTAGAGGAGAATTGGATTTCCTAGACTTTGGTATGTTTCGCAAGGCTTTTGGTTTAAACGTAGTGTGCTCTCTACTTCATAGCACCAGAATATTATAGCTCATTTGAATGCAGCCTTAAATAACTGATGATAGAGCTGTGATTTGTGAACAACAATATAATATTATTTTTTATAGAGTATAATGAAGGCCGTCAAAACATGTGAAACTTTAATCAAACACGTTTTTTCTCAATAATCGTTAAACTTTGGGAAGTAAGCGGGAATAACTTTTCGGAGGACCAATTTCACCACAAAACCTCTAAGATTCATGTCCACTGCGTGTACTCTCATTAAATTAGTCTACAAAGAAAGTATTTTTTCGGGAAACTATCCGGATGTCTTTTATGATCTCAAGTCGCTTGCTCCTTTTTTCATGGGGCAGTTTCTCTAGGCCTCATTCGGACTTGACATGCTACTGTTTGACCGGAAAGAACACAAATCAACACACCAAAGTGCTGTCAACAAACCTATGTAACGTTTGCTCTAATTGATACAAGAAACTATAGTTGTAATCTGGGGGGCAGATTTTTACTTTTAGAACATGCTACTACATGCCACGGGCAGGAAGTCGCAGGTGAAGTACATTGTATATCTGACCTTACTTGACTTTACAAAATAGCGTTTCCGCGGACTAAGACTTAAGTTGACTTGATTCGGAGCATCCTGAAAGTTTCCCAACCATCTCCTATTTATCCTGCCCGGTGGATCGTGTTACGAGATTGCGCGGCAGATTTTCCCTGTCCTAAATCATGTTCACTAGGGCTGAATCTGTCCCTACTTAGACCTAGATCCACTCCTTTTTGAATTAGAGCACACGCCCGAGTTTCAGATCGTGGAACCGATTTAAACTTTGATGGACCACTTCCATGCTCCGATGCCAGGTGGCGTCTTAGTTGCCACAGTCAGCGCCAATTGGATTCATTCACGCGCGAATTCACTAACGCTTGCGATAGTGCCCTTCCGGCTGTGTTCTTTCAGCTGCAACAGTAACGTGAGTTAAAACAGACGGAGCGGATGGTTTTATTGGCACTTGGACTTTGAGCAGCGAGTGACACCATGCTACCCGTTGTTCACCAGCGTCTCTAGGTTTTTTGATGGTAAAATAGCGTGACAAAAGGCACATTATTTTCCTAGTTTGGCACGAATGTCTAACCCAGTAATGTAAGTAGAAAGTGAGGCTCTGGAAGATTTTATTCTGCTCAAAATGAAGAGGTAGACGGAGGCTGCCCGTCAGATTCCGTAGACTCGGGGTTTCCTAAAGAGAACGGATGAATTGTCCCTTCTTTGGTGCATTAGGATAAAAGGGTCTGACAAGGCTTTAACCCTATAAAAAAACGAATGCTTATCGCAACCCTAACCTTAAACCCTAACTTTAAACCTAACGATACCACTAGTCCTCATTTCCTTATAAATTAATGTCAGACTGCCGGAAAAGTGTGGGTTCCTATGGCTATACCTTGTCTAAAGTTATACAGTACTCTCTCTCTCGTCTCTGTCTCTCTTCAACCCGACATATTTTTGCTTTTTTCCTTTCGATTTAACTTACGATTTTACGGAAAAATGACGCAGACGAAAAATGCATTCCTATAGGAAAAACGCTCAGAGGCAGTTATAGCCACTAATTGACCTCAAACACGGTTTCAGTGGGGGTGTGAATAGTACTTTTTCTTGTCAAAAACTGAGGAAGTCAGTCAATGCTTAAGGCAGAACCTAACGGTTAATCACCTCACATTTTTCTCCAAAAAACTTATTGTCTTCCTCGGACAAGCCTACTGCGCCACCAGTGGGCACGTGTTGAATCAGTTCTGCAGTTCTGTAGTCGTTGCAGTATTGGTGCCCTGTCCGTGAAACATGTCTTTCAGTGCCCATGTTCTCATATTTAGAGGGCTGAATTGTTTTCCCCGAAAATTAAACACCAAAAAGTACCGCGCTGAGTCAACAATGATATGGGATTGCTCTTCAGGGAAAACGATTTGATGAAATACAGTTTAAACTTAACCCCTTAATCCTACTTTTAATCTAGCCACAACCATAGCTCTAAACTGAACCCTTACTCCACCAATAGCCTTTACTAGGATCATACCTTACCCCTCAACGCTATCCATAATCTGCGGAATTTAGTGCAATGCCACTCGTGTTACTGGGAGGGGGTTAGTTAAAACCGTGTTGGTAGGGATGTCTAGGAGAACCGCCTCAACAGGTACCGCCCACAATACCTGTGGGTTTGCGCTAAATCCCACTGAAAGTATATTTAGGATTAAGGTAGGGTTTGGATTAAGCTTAGGGTTTAAAGGTAAAAGGCCATGATTAGGCTAAGGGTTACGGTTATTCTCGTGTTACGGGTGGGGTTTAGGCTTAGGGGTATGGCTAGGGACCGTTTAGCTTTGTGTTGGTGAAAAATGTTAGTGTTAAGACACGTAAATACTACCCTCCCCTGAAATTTACCATAAGTAAACCTACTTTAAGCGGACAGAGTGGTTCCTATTCATCTATCATTTACAGGCGGCCATACAAGGCATCCCTGCCACCGTGTCTTGCCAACGATTTGAACCCTTACTTCAGGCTGCAGCTCGCAAAACTTCTCTGAAAGCGCTGCGATTTCCCAATAGAACGTGAAAGTGGAAAAAAGCAGCTTCGTGTAAGTGGTAGACCTACGCCTAGTGCCCGATTCTTTCTGGAGATGTTGATGGTTGCATGACTGGCGGGCGGGCAGGTTTGCTCCTGCAACAATCGGGCAAGGCAGGGATGGACTAAGGTGCGCACACAACGAATGCCAGGCCTGGGGGAACGTGGTGATGCACGTCTAGATGCAGACCCAGGCTGAAGGAGCCGCTCACGTCCAACTCCGCCGGCGGTCTGTCATGAAATCAGACCCAGATAGGTGGAAAGGAAGAGAAGAGGGTGAGATAGATGCAGCACAAGTTAACCTTCGTACGCCTACTCTGATATGGGTCACAAGGTGGACATCGTCGGAATCGACGATCGAACTGTCGTATGTGCGGTTCAGCTTATTATTCCCTTAACCATTAACTGTGGCTTGATAATGATCACACGGAGTATGTTTGATCGGCCTATGCCCAGCATGCAAAGAGCTTTATGTGTGCTGTTCACATAACGAGAATAACAGAACTGCTAATGCCTACCTTCCTTGAATTTTCGGACAATACTTCCCAACGCAAAATTAAGCATTGTCGATTAAATTTGCAAGTGGAATAATTACAAACGTGTTCGATTCCGCCGCAAGTCTTAGAACTATAGTCAGTATAATTGGAAGTTATAAGATGCCGAACTGCATACCAGAAATTACCAAATTGCAGAGGAGGTGGCAGAAATATGGGTAGATTGAGCACAGTCTGTTTCGAGCTTTATTCTGCCTTCATTTTATCCAATCATAACCCCGACTACCAGCTGGGACTGGAAACAAAAACATGCGCTCGAGTACGGCGCAGACAGTCCACACACTGGGTCTACCAGATTGGTCAGGGTTGTGATTGACTGAATGAAAGGCAGAATAAGCCCGAACCAGACGCATAATCTCACCCATATTTCTGTCGACTCGATCTTTCTGCAATCATAACAGCTGACGTCGGCCTAGTAATTGGTTGCTTGTTCGTGACCTTGAGGCACCTTTACTGAGCTTTTTGCTTGTATGCGCTTTTATTCCTGTTTTAATAACCACATTGTTTTCAACGCCACTTTCATAGAAACCAGTATGTTATGCTAACATATTTAAAACAGCGGATTAGGAATAGTAATTGCAAAGATAGGAGACCCATTATCTGATCCCTGCGGCTTCGCACATGATTCCAGAGGTATAAAATGGCAAGCACTCCCTACAGGGATGGGTATTCATGAGCTGCGGATGCATGGCGACTAGGTGGGGAGGGGTCTATACCGTGCCCAGCCGATGATGGTGTGACGGAATTACTACTCGGTAAAGTCCCTTTTATTAATGTTCCTCTGCGCGTGACCCTCCACCCGATACCAGTTACAGATAGTGTAGACTACTAGCGCTGCATAGCTTCGGGGACGTCTTTGCGGTTCATGACTGACACCGGATCGCAGATAATGAAGACTTAAAGCAACGACTCTCGCAACTGCCGCCTATTCTGCTATTTATCCCATATGCTACCTAACGTCTCAATCCTCTTTTTATCTCTTTTGCGGACCAATTACTTAATCATTATGAATGAGACGCATTTTTATGAGGAGGTAATCTATACTTTTGTGTTGCTTTATTACGACTAAAATGCATTTTATATTTTCTGAAAATGTCTGGTTACCTGGAGGATAAGCTCTCTTGACTGATGCCGCCGGGTCGGACATTTCAGACAGTGGGTTGGTGAGCTCCATCTGTTCTTTATTTGATTTTAGGTGCTTTGAACCAGCCTACCGCTACTGGCTCTGCAGTTATCTCCTCAGATTTTCCTCCAGGCCCTGCAGGCGCCTCTTCCTATTACGAAGTTGGTAAACCTGAACAACCAGAATCGTCTGTTCAAAAGACTTCAATCGATCCGGCCGTCAAATTCCTCGGCGAGCATGCCGATTTGATCAATCTTGACAACCTCATCACCCCAACGCGTAATTTTCTGCCATTACTAACTTGCTTTTCTTGTTCTTTGAACCGCTGCCTTTACACATTAGAGAACGACTGACGGATTTCATGGATAAGAGCATCAAGAGGAGACAATGCACTTCTCTGATTATGGAGAACATGACGTTTCCGAAATTTCCGTACACGGATAATTATTTCCCTTCGTTTGTAGATGATGAATGTGATAAGATTATCAGGACCTCGAATCTTCATGCCTGATATATACATATATATGTATTATAATAAAAGATATATAATTTATATTACGATAAGGTGAAATCGACAAAGACAAAGGAGACCAAAATTGCCATTTCTGATTTATTCGCCATCATCAGCCAGTCCCAGGTGGTGCACCACCCGGGGTTTGAACCCGCAACCGTGGGTCATTGAATGCAACACTCTACAGGTCCGTTGTTTTGCCCGTTTCGATCGGGAATATAGATTATGATAGTGTGGCCTTCAAAGATTTCGTTACGAAAAATGTGTGTCCCGTTTTTATATGATAAACAGAATAAATTATGGCAAAGACCAGGGAGATTGGAATGATCATTTCTGCCTTATTAGCCATCGTCGGCCTGCGAAAAATGACCATTTCTTTCCCTCAGTCTTTGTCGTTAAATTTATTCTGCCTATTATACTAGCCACTGTGCGGCTGCTGGTAAGGCTCAAGAATGTGCCCCAAGACAACGGGACAAGTATGTCCCGTAGCGCGATCGGCGAGCATCCTACTAGCACTTATAATTATAGATATGATATTCATGCGTTTTTTTATCGGACACTGAGAAAAAAATCCGAAGGATTCAAACACCTGCTTTCAAAAGTGACTTATAATTTATACCCGGGGCAAAGCTAATTCGTTCCTTTTAATGTTATATGCCCCATCATAATGGATAAACCAAGGAGACCGTGGCTGCGTTGGTTGAGCT
This sequence comes from Schistocephalus solidus, assembly GCA_017591395.1. Lineage (NCBI taxonomy): Eukaryota > Metazoa > Platyhelminthes > Cestoda > Diphyllobothriidea > Diphyllobothriidae > Schistocephalus > Schistocephalus solidus. The sequence continues at coordinate 19,223 of WEDG01011215.1, forward strand.
TTGGACTTCATAAAAATCGATGAATAACAAACGTGGGATCAAGACTCATGTGCAGCAAACCACACGGTTCGGGTTAGGTTGGTGACGAAGAATAATAAACCAACAATGACCATCTGCACCCCTTGTACTTGTCCCTCTGCCTATACCGATATTCACTGTGCGAATGCCTTCGGGTCTGGACTTAACGCGAAAGAAGAACGGGAGAGAATATACAGCAACCTGGTCGGTGAACGTACTTGAATATTATGCAGTATATATATATATATATATATCCTCCCCCTTCCCCAGCATTGCTTTGCCAAGTCCGCCGGCTTTTGACAGGTCATGCAAAATTGAATTTTTATAGAAACGTACTTTTTACAACATCAAAAACCAGTTACTGATATCTGAATCCCATATTCAGGTCAGCCCTAAGCATCCAAGAACCTTTTGGTGCCGAAAGTGAAGACGGAGATCTTTCTACCTTTCAGCTGTCTGTCCTGTAAGGGAGTGAACCATCGAAACCCTCGCTCTTCGACCTCAGCCTCTCAACCTTTCAGCAGCCATCCTTGGTAGGCATCGTACGGTCTTCCCGTTGCGTTTTTTGTCATGTTTTATGCACTTTTTGATGCACTGTGGCGTTTCTCTTAACCTAGCCAGTAACTGGCTCAGCTAGACCCTTAATTTTGCACTGCCGCTTGTTTCTGCTTGTGTAGGATCCACAGCCCGGCACCTTCATGGGTCAGTCGCGGTCGCTCTTCCAGAATCTAAGTTCACAAGCCTACGTGCAGTCGTCCCAGATCCCACAGCCTGCCTTCAATTTCCAGTCGGCAGGCCTAAAGCCGATGTCACAACCCGCACAAACGATTTCGACTTTTAACTGTGACTTTGGCAGCCCTATGGAGGCCGGCCCCAGGAGGGGCGTGAACGGTTTCAGCGCTGGCGGGTCTCAGTGGCCGAACAATTTTGGTGGTTCAGGCTCCCTCCAGCCCTCTGTTTTCTCCTCTGCTACATCAGCAGCCCGAATTAACCCCTTCCTTTGATGGCCAACGGCTGCAAGCTGAAAGCACTAAATTGGAGTTCTCCGGTGTCCCACCTGCCTCAAAGCTTCTTAAAGCTCGTTTTACACTGTGATCCAAACCTCCACTTGGCCCACCGTACTAACCAAATTCTAATTTGACGCATAACCTCCCAGCACCTTACAGTTGCTGTGGTTCTACCCTATCCTTTCACTCCCCTCTCTGTGATATCGCATCGGTGTGGCCCTCCTAGCCGACTGAAACTCACCCTTGTGGAGGAAGAGAGCTCAGCTTTGTCTACCTAAGTATGTTTGCTTTTTGTTAAGAATTTTTCTATGATAAAAATAATGTTATATGTTTTGCATTGCTTGGTCCTCATTCTTTAGTAAATACGGGGCTGGGGAGTTTTAGTTGCCTATGAACTGGTGAAACGACTGCTGAGAGGCGATACGAGCATTCTACCACTGTTTCGAATGAGTAGTGTTCAACGAGATCCTTCAAATGTCAGCTTGTGGTTTCTTCGACGCTTGAGTTTAAATTAATTATTCGTTTTGACAATGGACCTCAGCAAGAGTATATAAAAATACTGTAATTCCTGGTCACTAAGCGGTTTGTTTTTGCGGACTCGATACTTTGCAAATTTATTCCGGGATAATTTTAGCGGATGTAACTCATTCCGCAGGAGTAATATATTTTAGTTGTCTTCTTACGGAGGCATAAGAATTCTTCATACGACTGTTGGAAAATATATGAGCTTAATAAGAGTGTGTGGAGAGTAATAAATATATATTGGGATTAGGTATGACTGGCTGATGACGGCTAATAAGCCAGAAATGGCCATTCCGGTCTCCCTTGTCTTTTTCGGTTCCACATTATTAACACATGCTACACGTCGCTATGCGACTGCCTTTGAGTACTCAAGTCTGAGTTCCAGGGCACAATGGAACATAAATGTTCCTTAAGCAGATCGGTGAGCCACACACTATCATCATATTTCCGATCGCAACCGACAAAGCAACGAGCCCGTGGCTCAATGGTAGAGCGTTCGACTCAAATACCAAAGGTTGTGGGTTCGAATCCCAGGTGTTCCACACTTGGGATTGGGTATGACTGGCTGATGACGGCTAATAAGCCAGAAATGGCCATTCCGGTCTCCCTTGTCTTTGTCGGTTCCATTCCATCATATGCTACACGTCGCTATGCGACCGCCTGCGAGGGCTCTAGTCTGAGCTCCAGGGCACAACGGAACATGCATGTTCCTTAAGCAGATCGGTGAGCCCCACACTATCATCATATTCCCGATCACAACCGACAAAAACAACGAGCCCGTGGCTCAATGGTAGAGCGTTCGACTCAAATACCAAAGGTCGCGGGTTCGAATCCCAGGTGTGCCACACTTGGGATTGGGTATGACTGGCTGATGACGGCTAATAAGCCAGAAATGGCCATTCCGGTCTCCCCTTGTCTTTGTCGGTTCCATTCCATCATATGCTACACGTCGCTATGCGACCGCCTGCGAGGGCTCTAGTCTGAGCTCCAGGGCACAACGGAACATGCATGTTCCTTAAGCAGATCGGTGAGCCCCACACTATCATCATATTCCCGATCACAACCGACAAAAACAACGAGCCCGTGGCTCAATGGTAGAGCGTTCGACTCAAATACCAAAGGTCGCGGGTTCGAATCCCAGGTGTGCCACACTTGGGATTGGGTATGACTGGCTGATGACGGCTAATAAGCCAGAAATGGCCATTCCGGTCTCCCTTGTCTTTGTCGGTTCCATTCCATATATATATTTATATTGGAAGATTAGCATCCCAAGAAGTATAATTCGCAGTAAAGAACTTCTGCGGGAAGCAAAAAGAAATTTTATAAGTACATTTTGCCGCTGGTTCCTCAGGTCATCGTCAGACTTATGGTAAGTGGCAAAAAACATTTAAAATTTAAAATGCATTGGAAAATTCTATATTACTGAATCAGTCCTGCTTATAGCTTTCATAGTGGGACGGCATCTCACCTGGATTGGCTACAGCCTTTTACAATTTTCTTTGAGAATTTCGTATATGGCATCCAATTTGATGTGCCGAACAATACATGATTCATCAGAGTGAATGGCCTCTAATAAATCCCGGACTTGGTTTGGAGCTCACTTTAAAGCTCTCGTGAGCAGTCGCGATCACCCTTGTCTTTGTTGGTTCCATATTATCATATTTATATATATACTGTGTTGCTCACCGATCTGCTTAAGGAACATGTATGTCCCTTTGTGCCCTGGAGCTCAGACTAGAGCCCTCGCAACCAGTCGCATAGCGACATGTAGCATATGTTGATAAAGTGGAACCGACAAAGACAAGGGAGACCGGAATGTCCATTTCTGGCTTATTAGCAGTCATCAGCCGGTCATACCATATCCTAAGTGTGGTACACCTGGGATTCGAAGACGCGACCTTTAGTAATTGACTCAAACACTCTACCAATGAGGCACGGGCTCGTTGTTTTGTGGGTTGCAAACGGGAATATGATGATAGTATGTTCCTCACCAATCTGCTTAAGGAACAGGTATGTTCCATGGTGCCTTGGAGCTCTGACTAGAGCCCTCGCAGGCACTCGAATAGTGACATGTAGCATATGTTGATAAAGTGGAACCGACAAAGAAAAGGGAGACCAAAATGGCCATTTCTGGCTTATTAGTCGTCATCAGCCAGACATACCCAATCCCAAGTGTGGCACACCTGGGATTCGATCGCGCGACCTTTCGTAATTGAGTCGAATGCTATACCATTGAGCCGCAGGCTTTTTTTTTGTTTGCGATCGAGAATATGTTGATAGTGTGTTGCTCACCGATCTGCTCAAGGAACATGTAGGTTCCGTTGTGCCCTGGAGCTCAGACTAGAGCCCTCGCAGGCAGTCGCATAGCGACATGTAGCATATGTTGATAAAGTGGAACCGACAAAGACAAGGGAGACCAAAATGGCCATTTCTGGCTTATTAGCCGTTAGCATCCAGTCATACCCAATCCCAAGTATGGCACACCTGGGATTCGAAGACGCGACTTTTGGTAATTGCGTCGAACGCTCTACCAATGTGCCACGGGCTTGTTGATTTGTCGGTTGCAATCGGGAATATGATGATAGTGTGTTGCTCACCGATCTGCTTAAGGAACATGTATGTTCCGTTGTGCCTTGGAGCTCAGAATAGAGCCCTCGTAAGCATTCGCATAGCGACATGTAGCATAGTTTGATAAAGTGGAACCGACAAAGACAAGGGAGACCGGAATGGCCCTTTCTGGCTTATTATCCGTTATCAGCCAGTCATACCAAATGTTCCTTAAGCAGATCGGTGAGATACACACTATCGTGATATATATATATATATATATATATATATATATATTTAGAAGCAAAGACGTTCTTTGGGAAACAATAGGTAACTTTATTATGTAAATTTTTCGACGCTGGCACCCCAGATCGTCGTCAGACTTGTGGTAAGTGTGCAAAAAAACAGTTCAAATTTAACACGTGCCGGAAAAATCGATATTGCTTTGTCATTCCTGCCAATTGTTGTCATTGTGGGGGCATTTACATTTTGGATTGGCTGTCGTTTCTTCCCGCTTTCTTTCAGGTAGTCGTACACATGGTCCAATTCGATGCGTCGGTTGATGCATGA
>WEDG01011216.1:0-44452 GCA_017591395.1 Schistocephalus solidus
CTAAGCGAGACTATTGGCTGCAGAAGATCTAGATCGTTCAATCCAGTTTCCTCCACAGGAATAGAGGCCAAATATTGAAGGTTTATGAACCGTGATATCAGGCCTACCGTCGAGTCCGACGATGCCCAAGGTGTACTTCACAGCATATTGGTGTAGGGAAGGTGCCGTGTGCTGGACTATAGTGAAAGCAGACGTGTGCTGCGTCTACATCACCGTCTGTTCCACTCCGCCAACGGGGCCTGGTGTCAAGACAGAGTCAAAAAGACCGGAGATGAGAGAAGGCACAGGTTCACACACTGTGATCCACCACAAAAAGGACGCAGGAACCATAAAGGAGGAAGGGGGTGCCATAAAGGCCACATTAAGGAGCCATTGCAGTCTGAATCTCAGTCCGGGAGACGAGTTAGCCTTCCCAGGCACGACTTTTAGGGCACCGTGAAAACTTCCAGCGCGTCAGCTTGCATTTAGAAAGATACGCTGAGCCGTCGACCTCACTATCTCCCCCACCAGCGGCAACAGGTCACCATCCGAGCCGGTCAGCTTTCTGACGCGGGAGTGGGCGCGGTGACTGACAGGGCTGGCGAACCCGTTTGCGCGCGCCACGGCAAAACCTGGCCCTCTTGACACTCACGTCAGGATTTTCAACACCAGGGGGTAAGAAGGAGTCATCGCCGTCTGACTCTCAGTCTACTGGTTAGCCACTGAACGCACCAAACATGCTCGGCTGATGGTGCGGTGTGGTATAAAGCTTTAATTGGCAGCCTTCCGAGCCACAGCTTTTTGAATAACGTGAAAGTTGCAGGCTTTTGTGCATTTACAATTAATAATACTAATAATAGTAACGTCCGTGCATGTTTATACAGCGACCATTGTCACGCTGTGCAATGACCACCACTATATGACCTGGAATTCGCCTTTTTAGTGGCATCTATTTCACTCTTTTTTAGTCCCACCGGCATAGTTAAATGGTCAGGCAAAGTGAGGAGACACGGCGTGTGATGCGATACAAAGCCCGAGGACATAACGTAGCTACCCCATTGTCAAACTATCGCAACAGTCGTCAGGCACGCAGTCAGCGACGCCAGAAAGGAGGTGCACTGGTGACCCACATACCTGGGCATTATCCGCCTCCTCGCGCTGGACACGGGCTGCCGCCAGTAGCCGATCAGCCCATGGCTTCCGCAGCAGGAAGGAGACAGAACCATCATGGGGTTTTTGGGACGCTGCATCCTCAGTTACGGGGGAGGAGTCTGCACCCTGCGGTGGACATGATGACGGAATCTCAGGGATGGAGAGCGCAGTCATGGCCTCGATGATCTCACTGGGAGCCGGGTGCTCTGGGTGGGGACTCTGGACATGAGGGGAGGCCTGCTGGAAATGATCCGTGGTCGCAGAAGAACCTGCAGGAGGAACTGCAGTGGAAGGTTGTGCGTTGCGACTGCGGTCGAAACACTGCTGCTGCTTCTGCTGTTGGCAGCGATCATTAGCATCGTGTTCCTCTGAGACTGTCTGAAAGTAGCAGAAAACTAGAAATGTATCTTTACGTCTGAAAAGTCAACTGTGAGATATAGATTTTGGTTAATTCGTCATCAAACCACTACCAATCCATGGACAGTGAATGTGTGAGCTATCGACGGGGTTTTAATGTGTCTTGTGGGGATGGGGGGAAGAGTTAATCACACTCTTCGTTTCCACACCGTCTGCCTGTTGATACACTTTAAGTCTCTCCACGGTCCTGAATAATGCCGAAATATTTCACCGATGCCTGCAATGCGACCACACAATGCTACTTTCTGGATCTATCCGCGTTCATCTCATTTTCCACATACCGACCGTTCTGTTCAAAATTTTGTCTGCTTCAGCCTTTGCCAAAACGCGTTGGGTCTGGGTTTTTGTAGATCGCCCCACCAACCGCAGCCTAAATGGACTTCGTCAACTGACATCAGCGCAGTCGAGGTTTCAGTGAGAGTGGTAAGTACCACGCCGCGAAACGTGGTTCACTAGGTATTTTGGGCAGTATATGAGGGTGTCGTTCCATACGCAGGAACTTCTTGCTGGCTTCGCGCCCGCAAGTCTGTGACCTCACAGTTGACTGCGGTTCCTTTCCATTGCACAAACATCGATAATGTCCTTGTCAGTACATTAATCAGCTGGCGCTAACTAAGTGTATTTTTGGCATTGAAAGGATACGCTAACTGCGCCGTCTTTAGCGGAGAGAGCAGCAAACCTCGGAGACTCTCGCTGGGACGCATGGTTCTCGAGTGTTTCGAAATATGCTACCGGCCTTTACGGAAACGACCTTCAGAGCTATGGAGAACAGAAGTCCAAGGGCGCGTGCGCCAAGTACGAAACACGGCGTCATTTCACTGGTTTCGAACAAACCGTACGACGTGGGTTTCTAGTCGGCGGGAGGGGAAGAGGAGTGTCTCTAGCTTTTGCCTTGGGGCTTCTGGAAACTAGGTCCTACGCCGTCACGCCTCTGTGGACGCCTTTAATGAAAAGTCAGTGAGAGTCGGAGACTGACCACAGCTGCTACCATTTTTGTCGCAGATGACAATATTCTAGCACCGATACCGCCCATTTTTCTACAAGTGGGCCGAATTAATCTATTGACTACACAAAAATACCTATATGAACTGATTTCGGTATTCATCTGGTGTATTCTAGATAGGCTGTTTAGGAAAGGTCGGTTGAGCGATAAGTTAACTATATGAGAACTGGTGGACTGAAGTCGGGTTAGTAAGCCGTGCAGGTACGTTACTCGTGGCATTCGGAGGAGCTTCACAGCTTACATGTGGTTAGAAGGCGTCAGATCTGGGCAAGTCTTCTGCTTGCTGCTATGGAGTGCGATTATCAACGAGGCCACTGATTTTTTTCCCAGTTTAGTCAAATAAATCATTTAAATTTATCAAAAATGCAAATAACACAAATTATTTCTTGGGCTTGTATTTAGAAGAAAATCACTCCTTCAGATTTTATACTCAAAGTTTTCAAAAGGTTTTTTTCGATTACCGAAGAATTTTGAGTCCGATCACTCGTTGTATTTGGGCCTGGGGCTTGGAGAATTACAAGAAAGAGTGCTTGGTGCATGTTTTCTTAAAAAAATATACTTCAACTAATAAATCTATTGAAATGGGCATCCAGCAATTCGACAGTCGTTTTCGACAAAGTCCACCGTTCCTGCACCACAACAGGGTGGTGCAGGAACGGTGACCTGCGCTGGATTACAGTGAGAGTAGACTTTGACAGCATCTAGCTCGCTCTCTGTTCCACTCCACACCTGGTGTTGATGGCATACTATATATAAGAAGGCATTTTGCAGGGCGGTTTAATGCACAGACGGCCGAATAGATGCGTGTTCAAAAGCCTGCCTTTGCTGGTGTGAAATGGCGGGGGTATACCGGAGGGATAATCGAGTGAAAACAAACACCTAGATAATCCTTCCTAATCAAATACGCATTTCAGATTTTTGGTTAAAGGTGTATGATACCGGTCACTGATAATTTAGAAACGCAGCGGTGTTAGGTAGACACACCAATCAGATAGTGCGATGAGGTAAGCATTGGGGATAGATATTTTTCTGCAAATCTGTAACTGCAGCGTTGTCATATTGTGTGCAGATCGTAGTCAAACACAGGAGTATGCTCAGCGACGGCGGTACACACGGGCCTTTGTTCATATCACGGTCTTGAACGTTAAGAGCAGCAGTAACGTGGAGATAGCCCGCTTTCTCTCTCTCTCTATCTCGGTGCTTCGTCAGTTAACATCAACTTGGCGTACGGGCACAAAACCTACAAAGGAAGGTGAGGAGGAGGGCTTAGAATTACGCCTAGCCGAACTGCACTACTAAACTTCTCAGCCGCTCCTATCTCTACTCTGTGTGTGCAGTATTAGCCTTCAATATATTAGGATAGCCGGTGTAGGTTCATCTACGAAGAGCTAACCATTCAGCTCGAAAATCAGCGGATCTGCGAGCAAAGAGGCATGTACTGCCTATCATTCCAAGATTGAGTCAGATTGTGAGGTGGAAGAGCGTCGCTATGCCCTAATTTTGTGATAAAAGGGTCGGAACAGTGTGTTTCGCGCTGCGCGTCTGGGCCATAGGCCAAATCCGCGCTCCCACTTCGCGTTCAGAGAGTGCCAGGGGTGTGGAGAAGTTAGCTATCAATGTGATAGGGCTGGCCAAAGCGTCCGTCGCGCACCGAACGCCCTAAAGGTATTCGGTGTGGTATTGTGTGGCTGAAACAGTTGCGGTGGCTACAGCTGCTGCCGGGCGCTTATTGCGCTCGGTAGCGAAGAAGCGAACAAAGCACAAGAAGAAGAACAACAAAGAACGATGGTGATGGTGAAAACCAGTAATGCTGCATCGGTCTTAGGACGAAAATCAGGATGACTACAGAAGGGCGAGAAGCGAACATCAAACGTGGGCGGAACTTAGCGTAATTAATAGACGACAGGGTGAGCAGGAGACAGCCAGAGTGTGAATCGGACAATGATCCTCTCTCACTCGGCTATGAGGCGCGGTCAAGCTGCAATGCTGTGTATGGTACGCGTACGATCTCGCTTAAACCCCATCTTCTCTTCCAGCCAAGCGCTGGTATTTCCCGCTTGGTTTGTTTTGCTGAGACACGAACAGGTAGTGGGATTGATACGATAGCATCGAAGGCGCTTGAAAAGGAACCCCAAACAAATGTTAGGTCTCGTCGTGCTGCAGCCGGCCTGTCGACTCACCTCAGATCGCAAAAGCACGCGGTCGAAACCACATACGTCGCCATCACTGCGGGCTGTTCGTGCGAGGGAGTCCACGCGCGCACTCAATCCCACGAAAGGAGCAACCGGCGAAGAGTCCTATACCGGAACGGAAGGAGGACGGCCTTTAGTCACTCGACTGGCGCGCTGTGGCGCCCACCGGGAACGACTGGGCAGAGGTCCGGCGAAGCTTCAGACTTGGAGGCCGGAATGCGGCCTGGCTAGTATTCCGGTCGGCTTAACGCCTCTAGTTGATGTTGTTTGGATCCGGCTGAATTGAGATTGTCACTTGCCCGGTTTCCCTTCCGTTGCGGACTGGTTGCAGCTGCAAGCTGTGGCTCGTCTTTTAGAACTGATGATATCGCAGAACTAATGTGTATGTTAGAGACTGATGTGATGATATAGGGAGCGGCTGCGGAGGAGGGATGATAAATGTTGTTAGTTTGTAAACAAGTTCACTTTCTGGTCTCGGTTTCCATTTTACCATTTACGTCAAAGCGTGTGTGCTGTGACGTGCGAAACCATTTTATTTCATGGTCATATTACAGATATCGAGTTACCCACAGTAACCTCAATTACTATGCCTAAAGAGCAGAAGCAATGCGCAGCTACCAGCTAACTGTTCTCCCAAAATGAAGTTTTTGTAAGAACAAGCTGCGCCATCGGCTCACTGAATAATCCGCCTTGATGACATTCTGTTGCTGAAGTCCTCATCATTAGAACCTGATATTATATCTTCTCAAGAGCATGCAACATCATGTTTCCATTGATCGTTCTATAGTTTTTGAATAATAAACGTTTCCTTGGACACCTTGTTTCTTCTGGCCTAATGTGCCTTCTTGACCTCCTGGAAATGGCCTAGTAGTCCGAAAAGTTGGCCGAACGGCAGGCGAGGTAGTATTGATTGTGGGTTACGCTACTTCTACTACGCTTCTATGACTACTACTACTACTACTACTACTACTACTACTACTACTACTACTTGTCGCAAGTGTAACCAGGCCAGAGCGCAGACGTGTGCTGAGTCATCACGCTTCACATCCGACCCAACAAGTGAAAGCGATGGTAAAGGCACGGGAGTAGGCTAGAGAGCAACATGGACAGAGCGTAACAGACAGCGAGAGAGGCCAAAAGGTGAAAAGAAGTAAGTTGGTGGTGGTGGTGGTGATGGATACGTTTGCGAATCATTTCAAAGCACGCTGTCGACATTGACTTCCGTGTGCGTAAGCGACCGCTCGACCAGGCGCCAAGTAATAAAAAACAATTGATGCTGAGAGAACGTGGTGGGAAGAGTTAATCTATTCAATGTATCTCTCCTAGCAAAATGACACCACAATAACGAGTAAACAAGCACTATCAATAAGGCAAGACTACGACGTCGTGGGCAGCTTGTGAAGGAGAAGAAACAGTAAAAGAGGGAAGAGGAGGTAGTCGGGTGGAAAATAAAGGCCGCGCCTTTCAGGGGAGCTTACGGTCGCGTGCATAAAACCAGTATTGATGATATATAGGGTAAGCGACATCCACCACGGTGCGGGACAAAGGTAATGCTGGGTGTAGTGGTAATAGAAACAGAGCATGTACGTTTCTATAAAAGACGGCGTGTGTTAGAGCCCCACCCCAACAACCGATCACCAGTCTTCCATCACAGCCCGTGGGCACTTCTCCCGAAGTAGACTTCTCCCGTGGGCACTTCTCCCGAAGTATAGGAAACTGTGAAGCACTTCCAGTCCACTGCTACATTTTGGCAGTCACATCCAGACACTCGAATGACGTGCCTAGGACTACGGAATCCTCGAGATGAGGCCTTCCTGCTAGCCAAGCTGAGGGCTTCCCGCGGCGTCTACTAGAGGTAATGGTGGCACGGATTAGTCGTGAAACAACCAGACTCCTGGCTCTCGCAAATAAGCAGTCGAGTAGTAGCAGTGAGTAGCGGTAGTAGTGAGAGTAGCAGCAGTAGTCGAGTAGTAGTTAGTAGTAGTAGTTAGTAGTAGTAGTAGTAGTAGTAGTAGAAGTAGTAGTAGTAGTAGTAGTAGTAGTAGTAGTAGTAGTAGTAGTAGTAGCAGTAGTCATAGAAGCGTAGTAGAAGTAGCGTAACCCACAATCAATACTACCTCGCCTGCCGTTCGGCCCAGTCCCGATACCTTCAGCTGATGTAACCGAGGGGTGGATGAAAATGTTCGCCCTTGAATCCCGGCCTTATGGGAAACGACCGACGCAACCATTGTGCGTCAAGCCACTGTGTTCTACCGTGCACTTGAACGCACGGAGGACGGCAGCGTACACAGATATGCTGAACTTTCAAAGGATCCATGACGCCGAGGACAAAGGCTTCGGCTTAATAACAGTAATCCAACTCGTTATGTCCTCTAATTTGGTGCCCGTTTGAACTTCTGCATAGGAGAGTCCTTTGGTACGCTTTCAAATCGCTTCTCACGCGTGAGACCGAAAATTTCAGAGGGGTGAGTGGTGGAGGGATAAGGTAGGGCGAAAACTACAGTGCAACATCCTTCGAGATGTTGAACAGCCGCCTGTCGTGCCGCAGACCGAGTAGGACTATTTCACACACAAACTAGACAATTTGCCTTCGGTAGGCGCGGAGGGAAGTGCGGTTAGTACTGATCACCGGTTCTGTGTGAGAGAAGGCTGCACGCCCCACGGATGCACCGGACAATCAAAGTGTTTGATAAATCTATAAAACTAGTCTGTCCACCATCTCTTCCTATAGTATAACGGCTCTGTAACTTGCATTTGAAACTTAAGCTGTGCAGCATCGACAAAAATATACTACCTTAAAGAGACAGGTGTGGTGGTACCTCCAGGGGCGGCTGCGGCAACGCCAGCCACCTGCGCCCTCTCCCATCTCCGGTCTTCTTGACTCTGTCATGACACCGGGCTCAGGTGGGGGACGAGGACAGACTGCGGCAGATGCAGCGCAAGTCTACTATCACTTTGAAATAATCGCACGCAAGTCACTGTCCGTGCACCACCCTTCCGTGGAGCATACGGTGGACATCGTCGGACTACGACGGTCGAACCTTAGAGAGTTGGTTTGTCAAAATTCTATAGTTCAGGGTCGGAGATCTCGGGGACGCTGACGCGTAAATAACAGCATCTGATATACGTTCCTACATGTCCTGAATTCGTCCTAAGGTCCCCAAGACATATGGCATGTAATAGTACGAGGGAAGGGAACAGATAAACAAAAGAGGCAGTTCATAAAGGTAAAATATATACAATGATTGTAAACGCCTGAAATGCAGTTAACCAAAACAGACGACCGTAGTCGTGCGGTCAGTCAACTGTTCAGTAAGGTGTTACTAACGCCTCTAAATGACATGCAGCACATGCATGAATGTGCCGTCTTCTTACCTCACTCATTAGTTTGTTTAGGCGCTCCATGGTTGTTTGATCATGCAGAACTCGCTGAAGCCGCTCAGTCAAAAGGCGAGAAAATGCCACCGGGTCGACCTCGGCCAGGTTCTGTTCGGGAATGGCAGCTGAGAGGGCACGACCGGAGGATCCTACACCGGCGGGACCCGATGGATTCTTTCGAAAGCCCCGGCGCTGATGTCTGCACTGAACGGCACCACCATTTCGACAGGCGACACCCAGACCAGTCACCTCCGTATATGAAGCAGCAGCAGCAGTGGTGGCCACGACGCCAGAATCAGTTGCAGGCGGAACGGCACCAACGGCAGGGAAGGAGCCGTAAGCCTGTTGCGAGCTCTGACTGTCATGGTGATTATGATGAGAATGTAGGTGGGCGCCAACACCAGCGGGTGGGAAAGGCAGCATGCCACTCCGATGGTGACTGCTGCGGTGCTGCTGCAAGATGGCTAGGCGAGTATTTGCATCATCACTAAGGGGCGGAGACGGGGGCAATAAATAAAGATGGAAGCACACCAACGAGATGCAAATAGCAGGCACTAAATAATTCGGCTGAAAGACCCACTGACACGACAGGAAAGGTCTGGAGTTATTTACCAAATCTATTGCAGTTATGGACGAAGCAAATACGTCGAAGAAACTGGAGACCACTCTGGATGGCCGAGCATGCGGCAGCAGTGAGGAGGAAGGACATTAACTCTCAGTTCGCGGCTTGTGCGATAGAGCCCGGCCACAGCTTTAAGATTGACGGGATCAAAATTCTCGGAAGGGCTAACCGCTCGAGCCGTAAACTGTTTGAGTCTTAGTTCTTCGGCACGCACCGCAATGACCTCGCGGCTTCATATTCTGTATTGAGACTTTGCCTAGAAGGAGTAATTATCCACGAGGGAGGACGCGGGCGAACAAAGCTTCCAGTTACCGCGGGCTAATAAACTTCACGTTTCAGAGATGGCGTCATCCGCTTTTAAAGACGGTAGCAATTATTTGGGAAGTGCTGATCAACCAATCAGGCAGTTTTAAGATAACCGAGTTCTGCCTTACAGCAGACGCCTTGACAGTGCGTATCAAACATACTGAGGCTAATAATTACCCTGCGGCATATGATTATTAGACGTTATCTACCTGTATTCCAACTTCCCACACTCATCCTATCCCAAGACAGAACGGAGTCGAAGCAACTGGCGATGAGCTTGTCAAAGTAGTCAACCTAATAAAGGTCGCATTTGGTCCGGAACTTTCTTCCAACGGTTTCAAAAAACTATGCCAACGACAACGACGATGACGGAAGAAGGAGAGGCTAAATACCTATAACCCCTTTTCACATACAACGGCTATTCACGGTCCTTAATATGTGATTGCCGAAGAAAGCTTACCCGTGAGTGACCTGACGGTGACAAATCAACGTCTTGGCTCACGATCGTCTACATGAGGAATGTTTCGGAGGTGACTGTAAGAATCCTGAACCCTCTCGGGATTGTGGTGGCCCATAAGCCATCAACAGCCAGTCATACCCAACCCCAAGGGAGCGGAGCAGCTGAGATTCGAGCCAGGGATCCTTTGATACTGAGTCTAACGTTCAACCGTTGAGCTACGGGCCTGTTCTTACGTTTGTTATCGGTAATATTGATTGTGGTAGAGCGGCACTCATCGATCAGGTTACGGAACGCAAACGTACCGTTTAGCCTTGGAGCTTAAACTAAAGCCCTCGTAGGCAGTGGCATAGTGACTAGTAGTATTGGTAAATAGGATTGTTCCAAAAAAGACGAGGAAGGATCGATTTGTACACATAAATTTTGAAATTAGCAGCATTACCCTCGTAGTCAGACGAATGAGATTACCGACAAAGACAGATGAGACTAGAATGGCCATTTCTGGCCTATCAACTGTCATCAGCCATCCATACACAAACCCAGGTTTGCAACCGCTGAGGTTACAACACACATTCCGTCCAGTGCTCTAAAGACCGACCTACGTTAGGTCCCACCACGTGCGTTCCTTTTTGATCTTATACGGATGACCACAAAGACGTGCTGTGCAGGCGAACTCGAAGAAATTATCCGGTCTCATTTAGGAAGCATGGCCACGGATAATCAGGACTGTCCAGAGCAGTCTACACGGCAAGTAGTAAGGAGAAGTAAGTCAAGCTTTTTCAACCTATCCTGGTACGGTAAATCCTTAAGGCTGTCGACCATCTTCGTTGCCCTCTGTTGCTTCAGTTCGAGGATATCAGGGTCTTTCTTCCTCCACGGTGTCCAATCTGGCATTCCGTACTCTAAATTTGGTATCACGACGACGCCAAAAATTTTTCCGAAGAGTTCAGGCAGGGATATTTTAAATGCACGTCTTATCCAGCTGTAACGTACTAGTCGACTCCTGCACTACCTTCTTACAGTGTTCTGACGGCATTAAGTTAGCGGTTGTCCACATGCCCAGATCTTTGTGCGTTTTCCCTTCCTTTAATGCAATAGCATTAATAAAATACTGGTGTTTTGGAGTGCTCTAGCAACCGACCTGCGTGCTCCTTGTCCTGCCGCTGGTTGTACCAGTCGCCGTGTGACTGTCTACGGGGCCCCACATCGACAGTCAAAGCGCAATGGGACGGAGGCCAGGGAGATTACCGATAAGTCAGTAGGAAAGCCCTTTACCGACTTGAAACACATACGCCGCACTTATTCTTCCCCCGTCTCTTCCTGCACCTCCCATGTCTCAAAGATAAGACTCAGAGGTTGTCAGGGCTGAGACCACAACTATGCGCACCAGACACGTACTCGCGTCTGACGCCATATGAGTTAGTCCACTACTGCATGCGATCGTAAATTTCGTAATATCTTAACCGCTACTTTTTGAAAATATTTGTACTAAAATATATGCTTGTTCTGTAGAATAAAGTGGTAAAAATACAATAACAATTTCTCGGAAAGTTTTCAAATATTCTGAAGTTATTAAGTGAAGTCTCGATGGCCTCTCTCGCCCACGGACATGGTTGCCAAGTTGGAAATGGCCAGCTCGACAGTTTACACCATCAGTGACCTGTAAAGGAAGTTCGTCCGCATCAACAGACAGTCTAGTAACGGAAAACAAAAATAGTCCGAACCCCGGGCCTTGTAAGGGCCGTTCGGGATATCGTGAAAAAGGACCTGCAGGTTAAGTCGAGGGCTAGGACAAAGAAGCATCTCGTTACTGAGACTTTGAAAGAGAAGAGAGGGGAAAGAAGAGAATCTGAAGTTACCCCAGGAAAGGACCACACACGGTGCTCTACTCCGATGAAAAACTCTTTACGGTCAATTAGGTGTTCAACAGTCGAACAAATCGATACATAAGCCCCTGAAGGCCAATTAGGTACATGAGAATGTGAAGTACAAGGTTCAGACCAAACATCCTGCGTCCATGATGGTGTTTTACCTGAATGCCTCAGATAGCAAGGTCGTGTTCCTTTTTATCAATGCCAGGGTCAAAGTGAACACAGACGTGTACTTCAGAAGCATGTCAAGCCTTGGATAGATGTCAACTACACTCCAAACGACAACGCGGTCTTTTAGCAAGCTTGCGCGCCTCCACATGCGTCATGGAAGACACGGAAGTGACTGGAAGACCAAATATCTTATTTCTGACCTAAGGATATGTGACCAACATCCTAACCAGACTTAAATCCCTCGCCTACAGCATTTGGGCGTATCTCGAGAAGAAGGCCTGCAACAAGCTTCACAGCAGCATTGAGGCCCTAAAGGTCTCCATCGTTCGAGTGTGGAGCAAGTTGTCACCGGAGTACATTAGAAGGACAGGCGACACGTTCAGATCGAGAATCAAAGAAGTCATTGCCGACTATGGCTTTCATATTGAATAGTTCCTTTCTAATATGAATTTGAGTCTTTTATGCAAAATACATTTCTTTCTCCAATTATTTGTTCCTGATCTCGGTCAGGCTGTAGTTCGGGGATCACTCAAATTACGAAATTGACGGTCGCATACGGTAAAAACGGATAGCCAAGCTCGCATAAATACTGGCCTTCAGTCTTTCGTGGGACCAGGTTATCCCAAGATTGTAAACATCGGGGCTCACGACTGTTAGGGCGTCCTGGTAGTTTTAAAGCCTGCTTGTGTACTTGTACGATGAAAAGTAAACGCTCGATTCGAGCTAAAATGCAGTCACTCTTCCTTGCCCTTTTTCATACACCAGGAGCCTATTTGGTTTGAATGACACTGGACACGGTTACTGGCTCGATGTATTCTTGCTCAGATGTGCGCTCCAGGTGAGGAAAGATAGCGTATCCCTGGACTCGCTCTCCTGCCTCATGTGGTAAAATTAAGTCAAGGTTATGGACAAGGTTAGAAATAGTGGCTAACCTTCAATCCAGTCAGACCTTCAGGAGTCAGACAACTGCCGGCCGCCCAACCGACAGGAGGAAGAAAGCACGTGGCCAATTTTGGTCTGATACCACACTGTCGCCCATGTTAAGCGGCGACCCTACCTACGCAAGTGAGCCTTAGTGACGGCGTATATTGCTCTAGCCTGCTGCGTTCCAAACGAATACAGACGAACAATTAGAAAGTGCATGCATGTTCACGAGCTTCTGACGTCAATTTGACAAGTACACATGGGCGTCTGTGCAGTGGGGAACTGTCAACATAAGCAGAGGTGGACGAAAGCCTTGAAAAAGGCATCAGTTTATCTGACAGAAATAAGACTCCTACAAAATTAGTCAAGCAACGTGGCTGACATATTCAAAGATATGACAGCGATAAGGATGGCGGCGGCGGCTGCTGAAAAAACTCCGTCAAACGAGACGTAGACTTCGTCGGGGACGAGAATGGAGAAAAGCACACACACGTGACAGTTCGACCGTCGATTTCGACGAGGTCCACCGTATGCTGCACACCAGGTGGTGCAGGGACGGTGACTTGCACGTGAATTAGTTTTAAGTGATAGTAGCCTTGCACTGCAGCTACCACACTCTCTCCTCTCTCACCTGAGCCTGGTGTCAAGACAGAGTCAAGAAGACCGGAGATGGGAGAGGGCGCAGGTGGGTGGCGCGGCCGGAGCCGCCCCATGAGCGTACCACCACACCTGGCTCGGATCCCACGGTGTGGGAGTGCCAAAAAGGTCACATTAAGCCATTGCAGCCTGACTCTCAGTCCGCCGGTTAGCCACTCCACGCAAAACACACATTGGGCTGACCACGCGGTCCAAATTATCTCATCAGTTGGAAACCTTCCAAGCCACGGCTTTTAGCGCAACGTGATAGTTTCAAGCGCGGCAGATTGTTTATAGTGAGGAAAATACGCTGAGCGGTTGACCTCACTCTCTCCCCCCCCCCCCCCCCAATCAGACCACCATCTGAGCCAGTCAGTTGTCTGAGGTGGGAGTGGGCGCATTGGCTGACGGGTCGGCGTACCCGTCTTCGCACGCCACAGCACGACCTGGCCCCCATAACGCACACACCAGGATTTACTTATTAATGGTATATGGAGGACCTATCACCGTCTTACTCCCAGTCCACTGGTCAGCCACTCGACACACACAGCACATACACTGGGCCGACGGCATGGTCTGGTGTAAGCGTCAGATTGGCAGCCTTCAAGCCACGGTTTCTAGCGGGAAACCGTGATTTCTATCAGGTACATTACGATGATTGTGAGGGTGTTGTCTATGTATAAGTGTAGATGGTGTGCGCTGATGTGGCTTAGCCTCCGGTGGTTAACCGCAGGTTGTCGTGCAGGCGCATATGTCCTAATAGGCGCATGGTGTGCAAATGTGCGTGGGAAGCCTGAGGGCAGTGAAGGCGGGCGCGTCGACTGTATGTCGGAGACCCAGGCACTGGTTCACCAGCCTCCGTGCGATGGATTCGCAGGGGACCGACCAGGCCGATGCGTGAGTTGAAGTTGCGGGCGCAGTGTGGGCAGGAGAAATCGGTAGAGGCTGGGGGGGATGTCATTCATGGTAGTGGGGGGCAGGGCGCTGCGAGAATGGCAGGAGCGGAGGGTGTGCATGGTGCATCGGTTTTGTCGGAATTGTGGTGAATTCCCGCTGTCATGGATGCGCATGTGACCGAATAGGCCCATGCAAATGTAGTGAATGCGCGAGGACAGTGAGGAGCAGTAGAGGCGACGATCTCTGCTGTGTGATGGCTGCTCCAGGCACTGGCTCACCGGTCTCTGTACGATGTATTCGCAAGTGACCGACCAGGCCAATGCGTGAGGGTGAGTGTGCGGTCGCATTGAGTACAGCTTTAGGAGAGATTCCCCATTGCTGATGGTGGTGTGGTGGTGAGTGAAGGCGAGGCGGCGGTGGATGCGGTGTGGGGGTTGGCTGAGCGATGGTAGATGGATGGTCTCTATGATAGGGAGCAATGGAATTGATGCCAGGAGTGAGGGTGGGGGGAGTCAGAAGGAGGGTTGGCAGAATTTGACGTAGAAATTGCAATTGTCGGTGGATTGCGTCCGAAGATGTCCAACCAGGTCGATTCGTACGCGGAAGATGCGTTGACAGCACGGGCATGTTGGCAGGACCTGGGCATCGACGATGTTGGTCCGGGGCGCTGGTGACTATCATGCCGCTCTTTTGGCCTTGGCGGTGGCGATCCGGTTGGCCTCATAGATTGCTGAACCAGTCTTCACTGATCTTCTACATGCCGGTCTATCCTGGGCGAGGTCCTCCCAGGTCGCCGAGTTCATTTGCAGTTTAGCTTCCAGCGATTTCTTCAGTGTCCTTTGTAGCGTCGTTTTTGACCTCCTGCCGGCGAGAACCCGTAGCGACATCTCCGTAGAAAAGTCGTTTGAGTAGTCGCTTGTCGTCTATTCTTACCAGGTGGCCGCTCCATCGCAGTTGCACTTGCCTCAGCATGGCATGGATGCTAAGGATTCCGGTCCGCTTACATTGGTTTTAAATGTTTTCGTTATCCTCTGCAGAGTCAATCTTCGCAGTCACATTTTCGTCCCCTCCTTTTCAAATACCATCGCCAACTCTTGACAACGTTGATACTATCCTCCGATTTTACAACCCTGATGATGGTCTCCGGGATCTGTTGATGGTCGTAGCGGGTTCTGGTGTTTTTGTCACCTTGTTTGTGGACTATGAACTCAGCAAGGTCGCATCTCGGTGATGATCTCGTGACCTCTACTTTCCTTTCTTCGTTTCGTCCCTATTATCTACGATTATTTCCTCCTCTCTCGCCTCCCTGATGGTTATAAACGGAATCTCTGGCTGTTATATTATACCTCACCCGACAAGGAGCGTTCAGCAATAACTCTATATTATCCCATTGCATCGGAACAATCCCATCAACTTAAGCTTTTAATTTTTTGGAGAAGTAGTATTTTCTCCTAGTTTCTTTTTTTATATTGGTGGCTCATCGAACTCCGCCCCTGATTTAACCAGATTTTTTTTACTGCTGTTTTCCTAGTTCACCGTATATTCTAAAGATCGTTGACTATTGTTTAAAAAATGGCGAATCTTTCGGAATTGGATATGTCTACCATACTACTCATTTCTGCTATTCATATGGCTGTTCCCATAGTGCAGCACTTATCCACTTTTCATTTATTTATAGCGCGATACAAAGTTTGTAATGATGGGGCCCTCTGAGTCTTAAATATACAATTGATTTACTTATTTGTGTGCGTGAACCATTCAGGACAGCTGAATTTCTGTATGACTTTCTACAGTCCGTCACGATTCACCGTGTCAAAATATTCCATCAGATCCACGCCGGTAGTGTAAAGGTGAGTTCGCATCTCCTGGCAGTTCTTTTGTAGCTGGCGGGTGACAAAGATCATTTCGGTTGTTCCGCGGTGTCGTCGGAAGTCACATCGGCTTTTCGGGAGCAGTACCTGCTCTAGGTGACCATTCAGATTATTGAGAAGGATACGGGCGAAGATCTCCTCGGCGATGTTGAGCGACGAGATACCTCTGTGATTATCACAGAGTTTCCGGTTCCCCTTCCGCTTGTAGAGATGGATGAAGGTCGCGTCTTTGAAATCCTGAGGAACTTGTCCTTGACGCCACATCTCCTGGAAGAGCATTGTGAGTTCTGTCATCATCCGGGGCTCACCATGCTTGTAGACCTCCGATGGGATTGCGTCAGATCCCGTTACTTTACTGCTGGAAATCTACTGCACGGCTCGGATAGTTTCTGGTAGGGAAGGCGGCATATCTAGGTCATTGCTCGTGTCCACGTGAGGGAGCCGGTCAATGGCAGCATCAGAGATTGCTGATGAGCAATTAAGGACACTTCTGAAGTGCTCGGCCAAGCGCTTCTGAATTAGCTATTTCACTGTCAGTAGTTTTGTGCCGTCAGAGCTGAGCAGCGGTGCGGTCCACTTGATGCAGGGGCCGTAGATGGCCTTGATAGCGTTGAAGTAGTTTTCATTTCATTGCGGTCCGCATACCCTTGAATATCCTCAGCCTTGCGGACCGTCCAGGCATCCTGCATCTCCCACAGCCATTGATTTATAAGGCAGTGGCTTCTGAAGAGGGCTACGTTGGTCGTGTCTGTCCGTATTACCATGAAGCTTGGTGTAGTGGGTAGCGGTATCATCTGAAGCATGCAGGTCCTCCAGTTTCTGGGTTTTTTATGATAGGTTTATTGATATAGCACCTCTTGGGTGCCGTCAATCTCCTTAGAATACGGAAAAAATAAAACAAACTCGTTCTTTCTGTTGCCACTTTAGCTTTGTATTAGATTTTGGCTTGCGTAATAGTGTGCGAGATGAGGAGTTCGTTTTCAGTAAAAAAAACCTGTGTTCAAAAGCAAAATAGTACCAGAACATGAAATTAAATAACTTTATAGTATAGGAACTAATGTTTTTGTTAAGAATTTTTTTGGGTCAAAAATAATTTGTCCCTTCTGAATTTTCAAGTGTTCGTCCGACAGGGGTAACGATTAGAAGAAGTAGATGCGATCGCTGGGACAAGAGCTTTATTCGCCTGAAATTTCAGATTTCAAATCGAATCCATCATCAAAGACAGTATCAGATGCGGGTAGGAGGAAAGATGCTTGCGGGATATTCGAATGTCCATTACCTACAATCAGATGCGAGAGCCAACAAGCGCATTTTTAACGAGCAACAAAACGAGCAGGATTGTGCAAATGGCGGGATATAGGATGGAGTAGGTGTCATCGCGTGTTGGTAAAGATGCCGGCGTCCCTCTCACTTCTATCTGACGACACCCCTTTCCGCAACGCTCGCAGTTTCGCTTCACTCGAATCCTCTCTCGTCAGCACTCCCATGGTCTTCCCTGTAGTTACGGACAGCGCTGCACCCCCCGCCAGTTGTTTAGTCGATATCTCGGTGTTTCCCCTTCATCCAGACAGATTTTAGAACGCTGTAGTACTTCAAATTTTCCTTTACACTGGACCTTTGTAACCGCTATCAAGATTCTTCATTTTTAGTATATCTTTATCATACAATTGCCTCCTTTCATAGTCTGATTGTTTGTGTAGGCGATCCAGTCCTCCTTATGATCCAGTTCAGTCATTTTTCACTGATATCTCTCCAGACGTGTCACACTAATCTGTCTGTGCCTTCCTTACCATCTTTGGCCGCTACACCTCGTTCTAATGTGTGGTTCAGTGATTAGTTAGACTTAGTTTTACTGATCTCTAAAAAGGGTAAAACGGGTTATTAGCCTGAACCATTCAACTTCAATAAAATTCCAGTGCTACCAACCATTCATTATATTGTGTTTGATAAGATGATACTGGTTATTGGCTCATCTCGATCAGACAATAATTAATAAACGATTAATCTCAGCAAGTTTATTCGAGATTTAGACCCTCAAAAGGTTTGTAATTTGCTGAAGTTATCACTGCTTTCAGGTTTATCGCTGAAACCATTGTTGGTGTCCACTGAGTCGAGTCCTGGATATGAAAACAGTATAAATTAGAGCATGTCTGTATACAGCAGATCAAAATGGGTTTAGTGAAGATATGTTGGGATTTATTTATGAAATTATTTTTAGTATTGAAAAGGTTAGCTCATGGCTATGATAAGAAAAGCAAAACGGAAATTTATGATCATGGGAAGTTTATGCAGTTATGTCGATATTTGTTACTGAAATTATTTTTAATGTCCGATACGTCAAATTATGGCTGTGATCGGATAAGGAAGTAAAGGATTAAATATTTATGATAAGCGTACGTTTATAAATTTATTGTACTAATATGATATGCAAAAAATTATTTTAAATACTTATTTGTTTGTTTCCAACCTGGTGTTGATCAGGGTGTTGGGGTAATCAGATCTCTATAGGTTCATTGACGTTACGGTTATATTTTTTGTGAAAGTATTTTTAGTGTCGCGAAATTTAGCTTATTCCTATGATAAAAAAAGAAATAAAGGAATTTAAAATTATGGTAAGTTTGTTCATTTACGTCAATATTTGTTTGCTGCAATAATTTTTAGTGTCTGGTAGGTAAACTGATGGCTGTGCTAAGCAAGGTACAGAGTAAATATTTATGATTATGGTGTGTTTATGAGTGTATTGTGTTCACGCGATATGAAAAAATTGTTTCTTTCTAATATACTGTTGATCCTGTAATTCGTGGCGTCAGATATTTATAGGTTTTTTGAAGTTATGTTAATAAATGTTGCTTAATAGTTTTTTGGGTCGGATGGGTAAAATCATGGCTATAGTCATATATGATATGAGAAGAATAGCGAGAATTTTTACGACTGTGTCATAGATGACAGTCAAATATTTATGTAGTTATTGTGTTCATAACATTTATAAGCGTATTTTGCGATTAAGAACCTGAGGTTTCCGGGTTTAGTGGCATCAGATCCCTATCGGTCAAAATTCTTTATTGAAGAACAGGCCTGAAAATTGTCCTATTTTATTTTATAATATATTTGTATTATTATGTGAGAAAATGTTTTGGTTTTTCTTTTAAATTCAGCTAGCTATGACTTTTTCTAATACTTTTATTGAGGTCATTCCATATAGTCGCATATCTTATGGAATAGAAGTTTGATTGTTAAGTTTTTTTAATTTCGGGTTCTTATGGTATTTTTCTTATTTCTAGTGTCTTGAGGGCCGTTTTGATTTGAAAGTATATTCATTTTGAGAATATCTTGGTTGTTTGTGATCTGGATCAGAAAAGTGAGACCATTTTAGAATCCTCTGATCCAGTAAAGCACTCACTCTAACCCTCTCTCATCAGCTCCCCCATGGTCCTTCTCTGCAGTTGCCGACAGCGCTGCACTCCCGCCGGTTGTTTAGCCGATATCCTGGTGTTCCCCTTTATCCAAACAGATCGTTTAAAGATTTGTCTTGAGAGTATGTGAGGTGAAATTTTTACATATACATCCACATAGTCGCGTGGCTTTTGGCGATATTCGTTCAACCTAGGAGGATAAGTCAAGAGTATTTGTATAGCTCAGTCATAAGTCCTTTATGGATAGTGATTCTTTTATATCGTAATCATCAAAAATTATGGATGGCAGTTTTTTGTGGATGAAAGGTCAGTGAGAATGCCCTTTGCCATTGGTTACTCCATTCATTAAGCTTTTTGAGATCCGCTGCGATGTTAATGTGCACATTAGTCACTGTTTCCTCATCATACGCATATGCAAGTTTTGGAGCGTCTGCATATGAAATTTTTTTTGGCTCGGGTCGAGATGGTCTATTGGTCGTTAATATATGAGAAAGAGAAGGGGACCGAAGATGGTGCCCTATATCACTCCACTAGTAATATGAGATGGTTCTGAGACAACGTTTTGAATCTGCACTACTTGATTTCGGTTTTGGAGGTAAGATGTGAGAAAGTCAAGCATTGCAGGCCATATGCCATGGCTTATTATCTTCTTTATAAGCCTGTTATGTGGGACTTTGTCGAAAGTTTTTTGAGATCGAAGTATAATCTGGCTATCGTTTTTCCTTCATGCCTATTGCTGCAAATTAATTCCATAAACGTTAGATGGCTGGACTAACAGGACGTCTCAGGTAAGAAGGCAAGTTGGAAAAGAAGAACGAGTTTGGTGTTTTTTAATTAAGATTGTTTTTGATTATAAACTATTGTTTCACGAATTTTGGCGATTGTCGTTGTTCTATGAAAAACCACGACAGCTATTGATATTAGATCGGTTACCGTTTTTATGGATTGGTGCAATGCTGAAATATTTCCACACGTCTCGAAAAATTGCATTTGTTTGAAGTAACGAGAATAGGTAAGCGAGGACTATTGGTGCATATATCATATGGTATATTATACATGGAGGAATTTTATCTGTCCCGTAGGAGGGAAACTTGGGTATTTGTCGGATAGCTGAAATCCAGACAGTGAGCAGACACATTCAACAAAAAAGTATTCAACTTAACTGGCGGTCGCTTACGTTTGGGCCTTTTATTGGAGATGACGAGCCGGTGATGTGTTCAACCATCGGCATCGTGGATCGTCCTGTCTATCTCACCCCCTGGACGAGAACATGGTCCAGCAGCTGTCGGCGCCGCGACTGAGGGTACATCCACGTGACCTTCTCCCGCGTCGCAAGGCGGAAGAAAGTGTTAGTCAGCAGTATATGGGGCTCCACCCAGGTTTGCAGATGAAGGAAGACGGTATCGTTACAGCCACTGAGATCATGGGGACTCAGCACTCCATGCCAGGCAGTGTGATCTGTCCAAACGTGAGCATTGATGTCACTACGGACAATCAACTTATCCGCCTTCAGCATAGTCACCAGCAGGGCGTGCAGGTCCTCGTAGAATTTGTCCTTTACCACATCAGAGCTCGGAATTAGGGGGCCTAGGCGCTGATAATGGTGGTGAACTTGTCTTCTGGAAGAGGCAGCCGGGGACTCATCAGGTGATCATTGATCTTGGCAGCAGACAGGGCAGGCGTCCCACGATGTCGTTCAGGATGGCAAAGGCAACACCAGCGTAGCGTCGCTCTGCCTTTGGCCGGCCGTTAAAGAAGAAGGTGAAGCTGGCACTCACTTCCTCCAGCTGACCCTTCTCAGGGAATAGGGCGCGTTGACAGCAGCAATGTCCACCTTGAAGCGCGCCAGTTCCCGAGCGACTAGCGCCGTCCTTCATTCCTGTTGGTTGCTCCTCGGATTCTCTAAAAGTGAGCATCCTCGTTCTGAACTTTAATTATTTAACGAGCTGCAGCATTTTCTCCTCAAAAACAGTAGAAATAACGATCAGGAGTTTTTTACTGTCAGCTCGATTCTTTACTCTATATCTCTATTGTATTTGCCTAAAAGCTGGTAATAAATAAATATATGAAGCCTTTTTAACTGGTATAAATTAAACGCGAGTAAATAGAGTAGGATTTATTCAACCTTAAAAATGTTGTGACAGCTAATCAGCTGCATCCTGTTGCTGTAGGACAAAATAAAGAATTAAAGAATGTAGGAAATTTGAATTAGTACAGAAAACTCGATGCATAAGAGCAAAATTGGTGGTTAAGTGCCGTAAACCTTATCTATAAAATTTGCAACTTAAACATTATGTGACGGAAAAGTTTTTGAAAGGACAAAGTAAAAGAAAATGTATAAATCAAGGATAAAGAGATTACTACGGAAGATTACGGCTGACCACTTGCTCCAACTGTTTACACAGGTCCAGTTTCAACCACCGAATAAACGGCGTCTCCAGGTTGTGCAATGTACGAGTAATCCGTGTCTGAACAAGTACTCGAGATGATGTTTGAGGATCAAAGTAATGACGCGTATCAAGCAGGTTTTTAGTATTGTAAGAACGTGGAATTTTGTTTACATGCTTTCGAAGCCACCTGGGCAGGTACTCAATTGACCTGGCTGCCAAGTGTCTTTGCATTCGCCGAATGAACTTGCATCCTAAGTGCAACTGAATTCATAAACATAACTTGCAAGTCATCCTTAGCTCACGGGGTAGGTAGGGGCTTAGTAACAGTGCAAAATACGAGTTCGGCAGCATTATATGTCCTTTGTATGGCGCATCGCAACTATCGTCTAATAGTATTTAAAATGCTGTCACCCTTAAAGGGCAACTTAAAAAAACGGGCTTTTTCGGAACTGATTGTTCCGTCACTTTTGGGCGTGGATGGTTCCTATACTTGTTTAGGAAAAGTGCTGCATATCCTCGCTCAAGTAAGGTCGGATTAAAACAGGCCATTTTGCCTTTAATGCCTCAACAGAGCATACATTTCTTGGCCTTTATAAAAGAGTGCAGACCAAGTTACGTTTCCATTGTATGACAACTATTATACTTTCCATGTATTCTTATGTAAAACGCTTCGTTTTTTGGATCCATCTTCCCGTCTAAATATGTGAACGTTCAGGAAGGCAAACTGGTTAACCTGTTCGTTTCCCACGGAAAATTTGATCCTCGGGCGGAGGGAATCCATAGTAGAAAGTAAACCTTCTCTCTCTTTAATGTCCTAAACAACCGCCAATACATCATCCAGTGGTATCAATGTCGTTTCCCGCACACTGTTGTCCTGGTTCGAACCTCGGCAGTGACACGTACTTCCGGGGGACCCATGGAGGAGCAAAACCCCTCGTTGCTGCGTCACGCAACAGCATAAATATCGGCGAAACACTATAAGATTTTTGTCCTAGTTTCTCTTTTTTAAATTTGGCGGCTCGCTGAACTCCACCACCGATTTAATCATAGGAATTTTTTCACTTATTCTTTCCTAGTTCAACGTATATTCCAAAGGTTGTTAACTATTGTTTTAAAAATTGCAAATCGTTTCGAATCGGATATGCCTACTTTACTTCCCATTTCTGCTGTTCATATGGCTGTTTACATAGTGCAGCAAATATCCTCTTTTTATACATGTAAACCGCGATACTAAGTTTGTAATTATAGGGCCCTCTTGGCCATTACTATCCAATTTATTTATATTTTTTTTTAGTGGGATCATGTTCAATTTCGAAGATACGCTTTGTACCAGATGTCCCATAAATATGTCAGTTAAGGTCGGACCAAGTGCATCTCCTATTGTAACGCCGTCGATTTATCTATATTATCGGTCGGTAAGTATAAATTTGAGGTTCTTGGTTTACACTTTTAATACTTTCCGTAATATTTCGGGCGAAAGGCGAGATTTATAAACATGAAAACAAATGATATCTATTGTTTTGTCCAATTGTAAGTTAGTAAATAGGGATTCAATGTCGAAGGAGATCCTATATTTGGCATAGAACCTTTGATGTCTGATTTCTTCAGTGAATTATAAACTGTTTTTAGCGAACAACTCATGCATTGAGCTACCTGGAAGTGGCTTATATTCAGCGGTTGAAACTTGACCTGTGTAAACAGTTGGAGCAAGTGGTCAGCCTGAATCTTCCGCGTTAGCCTATAGCTCCTTGATTTACACAGTTCCCTTTATTTTGTCCTTTCCCCACTTATCCGTCTCATAATTTTTAGTTATCAATTTTATTGATTAACCTTACGATACTTAACCACTGACCTTGCTGTTTGTATCGATTTTTCTGTACGAATTCAAATTTCTTGCATTCTTTCATTCTTTATTTTGTCATACAGCAACAAGATACAGCTGATTGGCTGTCACACAATTTGTTAGATTCAATAAATCCTGTTGTATTCGCTTGATTTGCACAAAGCTATACTAACGATATGTAATCTTGAAATTGGTTACAAAAGTATAGTGTGTGAGAAAGTTTGCCATGCTGCAATGTCCTACGATCTGTCGGGATAGAGAGGGAACACTTATATGTCGGCTGAACAACCGGCGTTGTGTGCAACAGTGTCGGTAACTGCCGTAAAGGGCCATGGGGGTTGCTGACGAGAGAAGATGAACGTGAGAGCGTAAGTATGAGCGTTGCTGGAAGGGCTGTCAGTGGATACGGGGGATTGGGACGCCAACCATCTTCACCAACACGTGATTTAGATTTCTCTTTCCCAGATCCCCCACCAAAAATACTTTCAGTCAACTTGAAAAATATTGTCAGTTATGTTGGTCGTTACAATTTGGCAGATATTTTCTGCTACGAGTCAATCATTTCGAACGTCTCAGTCAAACTTATATCACGATTTATTATATGACTGGACTTTGTCCAGCATCTGCGTCTTCTATCTGTTCTACTTAGATGTTGGTATTTTGTGGTACTCGTTTTGTTTGATTCCAACATCCTTTCTTACCTGCCTTAGCGATTGCTCGTTTATTGGTTTTTGGTGTCAGAATCAGGATTAGAAGTACGCGCCAGAGGTTTGACTGAGGGGGCCGCATGTTTATTATTTTGGTTATGCTAGATTTCGCATTTTGTATACTAGGTGTCAGAAGAAGTACTTGCTGTAGGTTCCACTGATTGGATGGCATGTTGATTGTCTTGTTTGTATTGTGTGCTTTTAGTGTGAAGTGCACGTCTTTGTATAGGTGTGAGGTCTGGACATGTGAATTATTTTAGGTTGTGCATAGTTTTCTTTAGTTTAGGGTTTTTAATTTTAGGTCGGCTTCGGTCACTAACACTGGCCTGTTTTTGCTTCTTGAGTTAAGCGGACTTTAAGGCCACACTAGTGTTTAAGCTGTCGGATTTATGGTATTGAGTTAACAGTGCGAGGGATATTGTGGATAATGTCGTTAAGCTTGCGTTTTACTCTATCTGTGACCCCTGATAATAATAAGTGTATGATCGGTTATATTTGGGGTACGCTTGTCAGGTTGTTTGCTAAATTGTTTGTGTCTAATAGCGATTCGACACTCGTAAATAAATGTTTTAATTTCTTGATGAAGTTCTCCAAACGTAAGACAGCTCAGAGGTCTAGTTGATCGATGATAACTTCAGTCATATTGTTCGTACTACTTAGAAGCTCAGGTACAAAAGTACATCACTGATAAATTAGGATGAAAATTGATGATGAATTTATCAATCTCGTCATATAATAACCAATTTTAACTTGGATTTAAGAATTTGGGCAGCTAAACAGTAGAGTGTCAATATGAAACGAAAATCAACCTGGCCTTTCGAAGCCAGTATGTCAATATTTCACTTTTCCTTGATGATGGCTGATAACTTCGCTGGTGGATGAATGTCTGTCGGTAATTCAAGGTTGATCTTTGTGAACCGAGGATATTATGTGATCCGATTGCGGCTTATTCCGTTGATTCGTAACTTAGGGCACATAACGATCACGCAACTATAAAAACACTGGAAGATGGGTAAAATTCAAACTGAATTCGACGGACGCTTGCTATATAGGGGACTTTGTCAGGATTCATTTTGAACTTTTTACTATTATGCCATTAGATATTCCAAAATACTACCATGAAAAGCCCAATGCATCATGTCATTTCGGTGGTTTTAGTTCCAAAATACACTGAGGAACGTTAAATTCAGCTGCTTAGTAGTGACCTACGTTTCCTTGGTTGATTGATGATTGAGTTAATGAGAGTACGTGGGAGGCTCCTTGTATTAAAACAACCGTAAATCTCGAGATATCCATCTTGTATTGAACGTAGTGTTAGCCCTAGGCATGGAATTCACATGCTTCGAAGGCAATGTTCCTCTATCTATGATACTAGCCGCTGTGCGGCCACTGGCGGGACTCGAGTGTGAGCCGCAAGGCAGAAAGGAGGAGTGTGCTCCGTTAGTGATCAATGCGACTTCATCAAAGAATATGACCTTTAACGATTCATGATCTCCCATGAAGTTTATACAAATCTATCGCAGCAGCTTAAGACATTAGTTTAGACACTAGCTGCCACGAACTTCCGGTCACGTTCAATATAATTAGAGAAGGCGTGGGATGCTACTTGGGAGGATAGTGTATTCTATACAGACCTATTGGAGAAGAGGGTAGAAGTAGTTAGCAAGTCCGGTACCGCGGGTATGAAGTCTCAAAAGCGAAACGGTGATAAGGCCATGTGTGAGTCAGCTTTTAATGTGAGTGCCCGGTTTGAACAGACGAAATTGACTGCCACAAGAACGCATGTGCACGTAATCACGATCTGTTTACAATTCCGAAGTACATTCAGAGTTGGGCCAATGCAGACGCTTCCCATAAAGTCCTAATCGAGTAACTAAATCCGGATCCCATGATCGACTTTAGATATGCATTTGCCAAAGTCAGTTTAGTTTAAAGTAGAGAAGATAAAACTTCTTTCTTTTCTACTGGAACCCGGTCTGCGCATTGCTCTGTCCTTCATTTCGTGTTGATTGGGCTTTTCAAGAGTTATTGTAGGTATTTCCTCGCCTTTCTTGTGTTGTTTCCCTCATCTACCGAGATCCAACAGCTTATGCCTCCAGCATTAATTCCGTTTATTAAACCCAAAAAGACCCCGTAATCCTCCAATATGGTCGTCGAATTCTGTATTGAAAATTTATTTTTTACTCTAACTGGCAATATTAACTTTACCTGCTGAACATAGTTGGTTTTGAGGCATTGATTTAAAATAATATATAAATGTAAAAACAAAAAAATGAAAACTAGCTAACTTATCTGCCTGTTATACCAACTGCTTTAAGTGAGCTGTTGGTAGAACACGCAATCTCACTTTTGGCATTCGCGTTTCTCACATGGATGTGTCGCAGAAACTTCTCCAATTATTGGCAAGGGTCGATTCTATAACATCGGCAGATGCGGCTACATCGTTAAAAATAGATCACCAGACTGTAGTGGGAGGCATAAATAGTCTTCTTCAAAGTGAAGGGGTATATTGATATATATATATATATTAATCACGCATTTTAGCTGATAGAGGCTGATCCGGTGGTTCAGACTGAATTCACCCTTACCGATGAAGGTCAACATGTGCTTACACATGGAAGTCATGAATTTGTTGTTTATTCGTCTGTTCCCGAGGACGGCATTGCAATGACAGAACTTATGGTACGCTCCTGAGTTTGCGCACGTTTGTAGAAAGTGTCACCTTACGCTAAAGTTGGCGTGAGTAAAGCCCTTGCGTCGAAATGGATACGTGTGACAAAAACTCCTGAAAACACGCAAATTGTCACAAAAGCCGTGAGCTTTTCAGTTTATCTAAGGCCCTGTAGTGCGACTCGGTAGTAGACGAAGTTAAAGCTTCCTTGGAGAATTTACAGTCATGCGGTGCAAAGGAAAAAAGTGAACTCAAAAAGCGTAAACTTATCACAGAAAAGTAAGCTGTCTTATTGTATTTTGATGTTTTTTTAGAAAAGTTACCATCTACAAACTCAAAAAGGGCAAGCTTTTTTCCACCAGCCGGTCAAAGGAAGAAACGGATCTTACCTCCGAAATGATCTTAACGTACGTGTTTGCGTATGTACGCTCTGAATCATGTGCTTAATAATTTATCGCATCTTTACTTCCGTTGTGATGTCCCTTAGCGGATTCCAAACGACTGGAATATCTTTACAATGTCTTTCTAAAACCGGATTTACTTTCTGTGGTCTCTTGCAGAGACGTTGTACCTGTAGTACCGCAAATTTATTCCAAGCTTATAGTGGAAATTTGTTTTATAGATTTCTTTAGTCTTCCTACTGGTCCAGCTTTGAAAACATCTGATATCTTCTGTTATATGTTATGTAGGCCTATACGTGTCGCAGGTTCGTGCGATGCATACAGAATTGGTTTTTTTTCTACCTCTTAGCGGCTCTTGGCAGGAGTGCAAATTTAAGAAGTACAACTTCAATGCTCTTGGTGTTCCCCAACCAATGGGTCACCTGCATCCTCTATTGCGAGTGCGCGCCGAATTCCGGAGGATCCTCATGGACATGGGGTATGGCCTTCCGTGGTTTCCGCCCTGAATTTTCCTGCCACTTACTCGTTGGTTATTTGGGACATGCTCTTAAGTCTGGCCTGCATAACAGGATCACGCACCTAATTTAGAACGGGACGCTATTATCCAGCTTTGTCTCGATTTAGTTATTTTGCCTTTGTTTAGTCTTGTGTATATAATTGTGTTGTAGGGAGTATTAGGCTTTGTCAATACAAATTTCGTATCGAAGCTGGCATCATACGAGTCCTTCATCCCCTTAGTTAGCCATATCTCTCAACTGTACAATGGTCGAAGAGTAAGATACCTTGATCGTTAAGTTACCCCTTTGATTCGTATCTCACTTCCTTAAGCAAAATCATTTCTTTGTTCGTTTTTTTCATCTAGTTTCCTTAACAGTTAATGCGTTGTCTCCAGTTCAAATGTTTCCCTCTATACATGAAGGTTCTCAGAGATGCCCACCAACAACTATGTTGAAAGCAGCTTCTGGAACTTTGATACTCTCTTCCAACCCCAGCACCATCCCGCACGAGATGCACATGACACATTTTTCCTTTCAGGTAAATTATTTATGAAGTTACTGTTCTGAATCCTCAAACTTTGGAGGGCCAAATATCTCATTGTCATCTTCAATATCACCTGTGGCCATATCTTATATGTTGTGACAGTACGCTTGGGGACATATTCGAGTCAATTCAGGCGAAATAAAATTTATTTTATTTGCTACTGTCTCGTGATTTCGCGCCTGATTTTGTTTCTGGATGAGGTCATGACCGTCATTTCTGTTCTCTGCTTCCGGTAGATAGAGTTAAACTAGTTATACGTCTGATACAATAATTTAAACTGTCTTTACCGGTTATTATCCATACTAGTTTAGGCACCTCGGTGTCAGGCACAAGTGCGGCTTCTTTCATGCAATTAACGGCTGGCTCCCAGCAATCGCTGGTGTTATATTCCCTAACTCTCAGAACGGTACATTTCACGATCATCAGGTCTGACTCTACTTGTTTGTTTTCCCATTCTGACAGCCGTACTTAGCTTGCAGTAGTTTGACGATACAACTCTCACATGAGCCCTCTGAGGCCACTCTTTTGTACTGGTAGTTGTCTCTCATGGGTAACTCTTACCTTGTGTTGAAAATGGCAAACTATCTTTGTTGATACATCTCGCATCTCGTCTTATCTCCCTTCTTGTGGACAGGCACAAGAATACCTAAGCCCCAGTCATCAGGAACAACCTTGTCTCTCCACGCTTAATGGAGCCAGGGCGACAGTGTATCGACACAAAACTTAAATTACAGCGGGTATACCATCCTCTCCATGTTCCTTGATTTTGCGCAACCTTTGCATCAGCGAATTGTCCTTCAGAAGAGGGATCGCATGACACTGCATAGGCAGGAAAGGGAGAAGACTCCGCTGGAGATAAAAACGTGGGTTGCTGGGTTCGGTATCGAGAGTGAGAAGGTGCTCGAAGTTCTCACGTCAGCGCTCCATCTTAACTGAGTTGTCAGCAATAAAGCCGTCATTCAGGTCACGAACAGCTTTGCTCAGTGCAGAGGCCTTTCCACCAACTTGGCGAATAATTCAGTCGAGTTTTCGAGTGCCACCGATGTTTGAGGCCTGCTGCATGGAGGTCCCTATTTCAGCCCAATATTTATTCCGGTTTCCTTTAGCCGAATTTGCCGTCATCTTTCGGAGTTCGCGGAAGGAAGCATCGTTGCGGGACCTGACTCGAGCTGTCTGGGCAGACAGCTGGAGGGTTCTTCCGCTGATCCAGTCACTGCGGCGTCGCTGAGTATATCCAATGCTTTTCTCTGATGCCCTATAAACTAATGCTTTCAGTGATGGCCGCTCACTACTGCCTTCTCCGTATGCTGTGGTCGTTAAACAGGGTCGGATTTTTTTGCTCAGGGCCTCGGCAGTGCCGGGTTGCCGGATTTTGACGCCATTGAGGTGTCTAGCTCTTTACATTTTGTTTGCGATGATGGGTGCACTTTCAAGCGCGTACGAAAGAGAGCATGGTCAGACTCGTAGGCGTTACCCGTCTCGGCACCACATATCGATCTGCTATCAGTAACTCAGCTGCGAAATTTTGAACTGACTAATGTAGTCGATCTGACTGGCCCAAGGACCGTCGTTTGAATACCAGATCAGCAGGTGTTTGTTTGCGGTGCTGGAAGAACGTGTTCGTGACAAAAAGTCGGTTCTGATCAGCAAAGTTCAGCAGTCTCTCACCATGTTCACATCGAGAACCAAGCCCAACACGACCAATAAAATGACTGTAAAGTCACCACGTCCAGTCCAGCCATTCCAGTCTCCGGCAACAATCAGCACATCGCAACGAGGGAGTCTTTCAACTATCCTTTTAGCTGCGGGTAAGAAGTCGCTTTGTCGCGCTGTTCGGCAGCGGAAGTTGGTGCGTATATGGAGACGATCGAGATTTTTGTGAAGCAATATCTTTAACGCCGTATTATTTATCGGTGGCATCAGCCTTGAAACAGTTCTGCCCCTAAGAGCTGCCTATACCCTCCTTCCCTCTCTAAAACAGATCCGGCCACAACTGATGTGAAGACCCACTGCCCCACGGACTACCTTAACCGTGTCAAAACTGTTCATGAGACAGGTGGATTCGGCTCCACAGGCTACCGTTATAACTGGCAGCTCTCCGAGGCCGAAAAAAATATCCTGCGCACTCACACAACGGCCGTTACTTCGCGCATGCTCTACCTTCTCGCACAACAGGTTTGTTTTCCCCCGTTTCACTTACTCTTCCCGCTCACCTGATTACCACCTTGTATTTTTTTCTTTATATGCACGTGACTAACTAAAACCATTCTTATTTTTCCGATGTGACCACTAAAAAAGTTAATACTCATTTAGGCTGGGTTTATTAGTACAAATTTGATGGTCTCACTCACTGCGAAGGCGCTTATCGGAGACATTCGGCCGGTCGTTAAATTGACAGAGGCGTGGATCTTTAATCAAGACAAGCGACGACTTTAAACGGAGGGATAATAAGAAGGGCTGATATAGCGTGTTGGTACCTACTCTGTCTGTGAGCCAGTCGACAGGCAGTCTTGCTGATCCTAACGATTCTATATCCAGGTGTGTTTGTTAGAAGAATAATTGGGATCCCTCAAATCTGCAATTCTCAACATGCCTTAGAAGTTCCTATCTTTATTCGTTGATGAACGCCTACCGATATTTAAGTGAACTCACTCTTTCCGGTCTGCCTTGGGGGCTCCCTCTCAAGCCCCGCCAGCAGCCGCACATCGGCTAGTAGTATAGACAGCTAAACATTGCCGACAAAGACAAGGGATACAGTCTCCCTCTCTTGTTTTTGTCGGCAATATTCCTTCCTGTCATCCTTGACTTTTTATTATTTTACACGTTCAGGTTGTGTGAAGATTACTCAAATGAAAATACTCCGAAGAATGTCTTACTGGGTTTGTTATGCTCTACCAAGCACTGGCGCTTTTCAGCCTGCGAGGGTATTTAAGTGAATTGTTTTCTGCCACCCGAGTTTTAGCTGTCACTTACTGATACCAAGAAGTACTTCAAAAATAGCCAGTTTGATATCTGTTTCTCTCAGTGGTAAAACTTCTTAATTACGGATTATTAGTCGCTATGCCTGCGAGGGAAACCAGAGCTGTTCGTCACTTTTATTAGACTCTGCGTATTTACGATTCTGACTGATAGGTTATGCACCCATTGACTACGGTAGCGTGTGCTTACCGATCGCTGATGTCGGTTAGTAAGCCTGAACTGACCGTTTCAGTATTTCGTGTCTTTGTCGATGGTCACGTCAAGCACTTGTCTCTGAAAATGTTTACTTGGCAGTCAACTCGAACCCATCTCTCGGGAGTCTGACCTGCGGTGGGGTATCCTGACCGATTTTGGGCGATAGGTCAATCCTTATCCTTCCAGTGTCCCTTTGTCGTTAAGACCGATTAACTAATAATTGTCGTCATGTGACCGCCTACATGGACTCTGTCGTGTAATCAGAAAGGACAAGTGCACCCGCAGTCTCAGCCGACATGTCGTGAGCCCGCTAGTGCAAAGCTGAGAGCGTTGCTTAGTGGTCTGCAGAGCCTGCAAGTGTACTGGCAGCTGGAGTTGAATCGTTACTGACTGATAACAGCAATCAAACCCTTTGTCCCTTTTCCCTTGCCATATCTTCGTGATTCTGTGAATGTTGAGAGATTTTCGGCCGAAAGGTGTGTAAACCTACGCATTTCTCTTTATCACTCGTTATTTTGTCGTGCAGCTTCCAATGTGCTTCATTTCTGGAGAAAACAACCCACCAGTCGATGTATACCGTCAAGGGGTGGGTTCCAAGTAGAAACATACTTCTGAAAGTTGAATACCAAAAGTTTATATCCTTGTTGACTTAATTGCCTTCGTCTTTGTTTGTGCTGAGGTTTTTGAGCCAAACTGGATAGTAAGTAGCTGTATCATCTTAAGCGAGGCAAGTATCAGCCCCACTCCGACAAATACAAGATAAAGAATGGATGTTCCTTTCGTTCAGACCACAAACGTGTTTTCCGAACTGAACAGATGAGGCTGGTAGCTCTCAGCGGGTGCACATCGGTCGCATTTATTTTACGGCCCCAGGTTCGACTTAACGAAGCATGTCTACGTATTCTAATTGCGTATATAAGGCGGAATGAAAGGTTGGAATGGAATTCGACCAAGCATGTAGTATCCTTACGTGGTTATTGTATCGAATGGACTTCTGGCTCATCTAACGCAACACCAGCACGTGGATGGCATGTGCGCGGAACGTTAGGACGCAGTCCCAACCGATTGTGTTGTTTGGGAGGCAGGTCATGTTTGGCACGTGTAGACGGGTTGTTAAGCTATGTCTGCCTCTGCGCCCAATCCCTGCATCATTAAACTGAATGGTTTGGGCAGTAAACCGGTGCTTGGGAGAGAAATGGGGAGGGGGCTCGACGACACTCGGCGCATATTCCGCACTAATAATAGTCTGACGCGCTTGAAAATACCACGCTGCGCTAAAAACCGTGACTCGGAATGCTGCCAACTAACAGGATAACGCTGTACTCCTCTCATAGCGGATAGTCAAGCTGCAATTGCTGCTGCTTACTATAGCCTCTTTGACACCCACTCAGTTTAGATCCGAGCCACCACTTTTTGTTTACGTGAACTCCTGGTCCATTGTGCTCGAACCAGACGGGCTGTTAAGCTTTCAGTCACTGTGCCCGATCCGGCCTCCAGTCTTCATGACACTGTCTTGACATCGGATCTAGGCAGGTGAAGCAATAGAGAGTGTAGTGGATGCTGCACAATTCTTCTATCGCCAATCACGGTCCTTTCGTCCACCCTGCTATGGAGCGAATAGACATCGTCTGAGCCGACGGTTACTTTCATACGACTAAGGTGCAGTGCGACTCGATTGCAAAGCCGCACAGTCAATTGTTCTCGTTTCAGGGCACCTTGTAGCTCATCTTCGATTGCCTCTCGTGTAAATTCAAAGTAAGTCTTTCCACGTTGCAATTTCAGCACAGTCGCAAGCTGTTCTTCGTTCGGACTATCTCATTTGTTCTATGCGTGACATCCAAAAATTTAAATGTTCCTGATCAAGCGTTCCCGATTCTGCCGTTTATGCTTTTTGAGCTTAACTCTTGTCTGTCCACGGGGTTCTTACAAAAAGCAGGGAGCCCACAGCCTCCGAAAAACTCCGGTTTTCCAGGTTCAAATTCATTTCGATGTCTATGGAAAGCCTCTTACGCAGATAATCCACATTGGCGCGGTTTAAACTTCATTACTATGGACAGACGTTTCGACTGTACTTTCTGCTGTGTATTTTGTTGGCGATGTGATTTTCTTCCGGTCAGAATAAACTGCAGCCGCTTTGTGTTTAAAAAAATCCGGTTCATCTTGAGCTCTCAGATTAACCGACGTTTCCCCCAATGTGAAGATGCTGGGCTCAAAATAACTAAATCAGCCCATTTTATGGCAGTTTAAGTGTTGAGCCTACGTCATGACGTGTTTTATTTTCCCTTCCTCTACTCCAGAAACAGTTTACCCCAGTTCGGTACTTCAGCATCGATCGGGTCTTCCGCAATGAGACTCTGGACGCCACTCATTTGGCCGAATTCCATCAAGTGGAGGGTGTGGTTGCAGACTACGGTCTTTGTTTGGGGCACTTGAAAGCCGTCATTCGAGCTTTCTTTAATCAGTTGGGACTGAGTAAACTACGTTTCAAGCCGGCGTACAATCCCTACACAGAGCCTAGTATGGAGATCTTTAGTTACCACCCAGGTAACAAAGCCCGTCCTCTCTCTCTCTCTCTCTGTTGTGTTATTTTTGGTTGAGCGAAACCTCTTTGTATCTGCGTGGTGTAAACCTTGTAGGTCTAGGAAAATGGGTCGAGGTCGGAAATTCGGGCATCTTTCGACCCGAGATGTTACGGCCAATGGGTCTTCCGGAGGGCGTCACCGCCATTGCCTGGGGCCTCTCGCTTGAACGGTAAGCTCTTCGATGCCACTACATGCCTCCTCTACGGAGGGGCTTTGTGTTTTCATTCATCCATGCGGCTCGGGTGGACAGCTAGCCCATGCTACTTTTGTTCGTGTGACTGCAAATTATTATCTCCAGGTTAGTCTATAATTGGGCCAATCATAACACAGGAGCACGTAAAGCATTTACCAGCATTCAAAAGACTAATATATATATATATATATAGCTCTGCACTCATCTGCGTCCCCTTGACTGCTTGTAGGCCTACAATGATCCGCTACGGTTATAAGAATATTCGTGACCTCATGGGTCCCAAGATTGATCTTCGAATGGTCTACGACAGTCCACTGTGTCGTCTAGAGAAGTTTTGAGGTGAGTCCTTATTACCGATCGTCCCCGAGCCGTCTATTTTCACCGGCTGGCATCATGGCATGTATTGTCACAGAGACATGATCCCTGGAACAAGAGCTTTATTAATCTGACGCTCTACATTCACTCGAATCCATCATCAGAGACAAATTCAGATAAGGATAGTGGATTGCTCAGGTGTTGCAGTGTTTATAGGATATATTTGGTAAGCCACTACATGTAGGGCATGTAGCAAACATGCGCTTGTTCCAGCGATCGCGTCGTCTTCGCTGTTCCCTGCGCCGACAGTCCGCAGTCCCCTAAATAGGCCGCATGGTAGATACGCTGGACCAACACGAGGTTAAATCAAGGGCGCGGCAGGCGTTTTTTGGGTTGCGCTTCTGAATGCCGAACATGGGGGGACGTGGTCGCACACGTCAGCCACCTTCCCCCTATCCCAC
This sequence comes from Schistocephalus solidus, assembly GCA_017591395.1. NCBI lineage: Eukaryota > Metazoa > Platyhelminthes > Cestoda > Diphyllobothriidea > Diphyllobothriidae > Schistocephalus > Schistocephalus solidus. The sequence goes on from WEDG01011216.1 coordinate 35,068, forward strand.
CTTCCGTCTTCTTGACTATGAGGGCACAGACGGGTGAAGGAAGAGAGAGTGCGATAGATGTGGCGCAAGTCAAAGCCAATCCGCGCGCAATTCCCTGTTCCTGCACCACCATGCTGTGGGCCTTGTCGGACAACGATGGACAATCTTTCGTATATATCGACCAGAAGAAGGAAGTTACTATGACCATGGCTTACCGCTGTTAAAAATGTCAGTTCCATACGGTACTTTGGCAAGAACGCTTTGCGATGTCGCTCGTCCTGTTTTCTACAGGGTATCACAGTCTGAGGTCTAGAGCGAACTTAATTTCAAACACTTTCGTTAACAGTAACTGCTCGTCATTAAATACGTCTTGGAAATGCGTGTTATTTTCACTTCTGCCTTGCCTACAGCCAAACTGATGTTCTCAGTTCGGCCAAACACTTAGGTTGTGGGACGAAAACCCACACAGCCAGAGACGTTAGTTAACAAAGTTCGACGTGATACGGGCATGACAGAGGTTGCCAGTGAACTGTCACAAGAATCTTAAATATCGCAACCTAGCTTCAGAACGTCCGAACAGATGTCTCGGCAAATCTCGTCCAGCCTTCCTCTCCATTCAGGCCAATTTAAATCAGGCAAGTCGCCTGTAGTTTCAGCAAAAGAAGTAGACGTAAATGTGCGACCGCGGTCGAACCTAATTTCATGACCACGGACCACGTGTCTGCTTTATGCTTATTGTTTGTCCGTTTACTGCTGAAATATCACTCCTGCGTTTGCAATTGGAAAGTGTAAACGGTTCATGCTTTCGGCACTTGTGGTTCATAAATGCAGTATCGGTACTGGAATCGACCGAGTGCCGGGGTTGTGTACTCACCACCACGTTACAGACCCTGTAATCTGTATCTCTATCGGCGCTGCTGGATCGCAAGAATAATCGACTTGAAAGGCCATATCGAAACTATCTGCGTACATCAGCGCTTATACATGCCACGTGACAGCAGCGCGGGCCCCGACTGGCGTTATACATTGATTTTTAAATCGGGATCACTCAGGCGGGGCAAGGAGTTCCCGTCTCCGCTTACTTGAATGTACTGCCTAATGCGACTGGCGCGTGCGTTAAACCCCCCGGAATAGGCAGCATCATTATCAACCTGTTATTTCCCAATCATTAGTACAGCAGTCGGTCATGCGTACGCGGTCTTCTCGTAGCTGCCGTTCTCTTGTGAGCATTTCGCCATGTCCTTTGTGCGGGCTTGAAGTCTCTGACCCATTGCTGCGTTTCTCTTTTACCTGACGTTTACTGTCGCCCGTTTGTGTTAAAAGATTTACGCTTTTGACGTACCGACCTTCTGTCTAGACATTTCTGATCGATCCACTTTGTAATGCTCAAGAAGGGTGGGCTACCGAGTCAGCCGAAGGTTTCCTACTTTTTTCCGTTTTGAGGCGCGTCTGTTTTTGCTTTTCATTTTAGGTTTCCTCAGGGTCGTTCTGCAAGGAACAATCCCCTCGCAGCTTGTACTTTCCTTAACGCTTTCTCCTACATAAATTGCGCCTTGGAATGGTTTCATTACATTATTCACACTATTTCGCGGGCTTTTGAGTTCTTTAAATGCGCACTTCTCCCAGGATATTGTACAGCCTTCGAAACCGGAAAAGCAACAGGCCAGTGGCTAGAGCGTTTGACTTTTGATCATCAGGTCACGGATTCCAGTTTCGGGTGATGCACAACCTGGGGTTGGGTATGGCTGGCTGACGACGGCTAATAAGCCAGAAATGATCATTCTAGTTCCCCTTATCTTTGTCGGTAATGTCATTCAGTCTTCGAAACGCCAGCACCCCCTAGGACCCAGACCGCCTCTCGCTTGTATTAGACGTCCGTTTACCATTGTGGTCAAAATTTAAATTTCGAATGCGAAGTTCACATACGAAACATCTACTCAAAACGATCGAGTTAAGTTCTCGCACTACCTAAATACTTGGTCCACTATGCAGGTAGACGGGTAAAATCGTTCCTGCGTTTGACTTCAATAAGAAGCAACTCGGACATAGTGGGTCCTGTTCTGTTGGTCAAATATAGATTGAGAATCATGGGACTGCGTGTAGGACTGCCGAAGTACGAGTTCTGAAATAAGGGATCTAGCGTTATTATTGCCTATGTACAACTTTAAAACTAATCGGCCTGGATTGCATAAATGATAATCAACAGTTTGTTATTAGAGGGTTTTGGCAGATTTGAATTCATTTGACCCACTTGTGTGATTTAACTCACGGCTCCCGGCGGGGCATCATAGGTCAGTTGGCTGTAATAAAGCCTTCCCTTGCTGACGTTGGTTCGAATCCCACTGAGGCCACCAAGTTTTTCACAAGTGGCTCAGAGGAAAAAACAAGTTCACAAATCGTACAATTAGATCGTGAAGACTAGGACGAGATCCCATTTGGCCAAATTTTAAGGTGTGATTGAGAATTCAGTCAGTGCGTCAGAGTGTATGCAGGTCAGCTAGATTTCCGAAACTAGTGGCGCACATGTAGGTTCATGCCATCAGAAATTTTCACTCGTGAATTAGTAAAGAGCCGTGTTCCTCAACTCATGGAATCATTCGATCCAGACCGCAGTAGCCCTCGGCAACCACTCAGATAAGAAATAAGCGGCACCCTCCGAAGTTTTGCACGTAGAGGCCAGCATGTGCGGCACGCGTCCACATGGACCCCTAAAATGTGCTCGTATCATTTCTGATTTCCTTGTCACTAGGTTGATGAAGATGGAACATGAGCCGTCTAGCGTATACGTCTCATTCTCTTTAAATCACTGTAACCTCATGACAATAGTTCAAGCTTGCGACGTAAGCCATGGTGAGAAATTCACCGCGCGGACAACAGTGAATGGCCGGTGCTTAAGTGGCTCCTTTGATTTTACTCTTTGCTGCCAACTTACTTGGTACGGTTGGTAACAGCTTTAGAGTGAAGAAATGTTCGTGATATTATAGGTGCGGCGGGACGGGCGAATTCCTGTCATTTGCTTTGTTACTCCATTGAATGTAACAAACTAGCTAACTGGCCTACTACGAGACGAGTCGTGTGCTTTTCAAGTTGGCGCGTGCGATCACGAATCCACGCAATCTTCCATGAGATTGAAAAGCACGTGCGGCGTCAGGACCTGGTTGTTAGACGGACCAGGCCACACTTGGCACCATTTCCCTCGTTATTGCTTTTACGGAATCAAATATTGTAATCAACGAGACTGGGTGGACAACGCGGCCAGAGTCCGCTTGGGTCGGTAAAACGGACAATAATCTTGTCCCTTTGACCGCGCCGCACCTTCCTAAAGTGGAACTGTTTATAAAACGTCTTTCTCAATAATCTTTAAAAGAAGTAGGTAGATTAAAAAAGTATGGGGAGAAGAACGGTGTCTGTCAGTGGAAGGATAATGGGGTCACCTGAAGGGGGTTAAATCCTCTTCGGTTAACTTGTTACTAAGGCCAGCAGCGACCCAGGGTTCCTGCAACAATTCTTCGGTGGTTGGGCGCCTTCCAGGGTCTGCGTCAGTGCAAAGGCTGAAAATCCGCTGTATCTCAGGGCCTGGGGGGCGGTCGGGTAGCTGAAAGTAGACAGTGCTTATTTTATATTGGTGACCGTAGAGGAAAGAATCCATAGAAGTCATCCGAACATCCTAATATCAGTGTAAGCACCGGGTAGTGCGGTATGGCAGCGTCGCGACGCATAATCCACGAGAGCAAAATCTACCTTAACGCCTTGCTGCTTAAATAGCAAGAAAGCAAACAACCGTTACTGTGTCAGACCATACAAATGAGAAAATCACACAGTGGGGAAACAGTTGCCGGGGCGGTTTGGGAACGGATTCAGGTCGGGTGCTCAATCTCTTGAAGGGCGTAGGAGTTGCCAATGAGCCAGTAATACTCCGGCGAGTTACTAGGTTGTCCTACTGATCCAAGGTCAAGTTTATTTTGATTTATTGGTGGCGCTCTTACAAGAAATAAGGTTGGTAGCCTCTCGCCAAACAAAGCTAATTTCAGTAACACAGTTGTGGCTTTTAGTGCTGTTCACGCTTTGTGGTCGTTGAATAGGCGTCATGTGCAGCATCCTCCGACTCAACCACATCTGCGCGCTTCGGCGCCAACTGTGATAGCATTCAGCGAAATGACGTCCTAGACACCAGAACCCAGTTTATATGTTAGGTACGACTGGGTTCCTTACCTGTACGCGAAGCTCCATTACAGCATACAATGCTCAGTCAGCTGACTTGGTAGTGCCCTAGGTGGCCATGAACAATCAGCGTATTTGCACCAATTGCAGCTCAAACACAACATCCCTGCCTTGAGGGGCCTTGAACTCAAAGTGAAAAAGAAACAGAGATCTCTAGAGTATAACTGTCCAGAAATAATCTTACGAGTCTAGGTAGCATCAGCACTGACTTAGGGTACAGAGCCGTATCGAATAGTACAGTGGAACTAGCACTGCCGGTTACTACGAGATCGAATGTCAAGGCGGACAAGAGGAATTGGTTATGGGTAGGGGCCACGCCATAACCTGTTAAGTTTAAAAGGAACTTCTGGAAAACTTAGTAGGGTGAGACTTAGTATTTTGAACCATATTTTCCTGACAGTGTTCAGTTGTGGTCGCAGAGTAATTAGCTCTGTAGTCTTTGTGAAGTCAACAGCCCGGTATTCGTAGGTTTGGGATCTAGGATAAGAACGAAGTGGCTGATCGGCAGATAACAGTGCCCAGCATCAAAAGATGTCTTGCATAGTTCGCAGTTGCGTAGCAGAGGATTACGAAGACTGAAATATAGTGCGGCAGACCAGTCACCACGTCCTTAGGATGTCGATCTGTCTCACTACCCAACGCTTTTTCCAGAAAACAAACGAAAGGACAGGAAACATAGGACGAAGAACATCGATTCCAGTCAGTTTACTTTTCTTTGTATAGGCGCGCAACGAAAACGTCAGTCACCGAATCGGATGATGCGAAAACTTAGCGGGTTCTAAAGAGGCGGCAGTAAACACTGAACAGATGGGTTTTCTAAACAAGAAATCTTCTAAAACAATCCCCAATTTTTCAAAGAGATACCTAACCAACAACAAGCAGGAACAGAAAAGCATGCACGTTTTTAAGTAGCTTTTGTCATGGTATTTGTTAAGTGTGAATCAAAATTTTTTTTTAATATATCTCTTAAAGGGTGATCAAGCAGACTTGAACTTACACTTGGAAGCACCAGTGGTTCCTTCAGGCACAGTTTCTTCAGAAAAATGGTGGAAGGAGAAATAGTGCCAATAAAAGGCGAGATGCCCGTAAATAATTCACCGAGAGTAAGACCCAGACTGTACACATCTGAGGGCGTACCATAACCGCGAAAATCTTGAGCTAATACTTCGGGGCTGTACCACGCAACAGGGTGAGTGCCAAAGACTTTATCCAAAAAGTTTTGATAATGCCAGCCACGCCAACAAGCATCGAGTATCGGAAGGTCGTTACGACAGGCTGGGCTGCCAAATGGCCTAACAGGTGTCATACTGCCAAGGCCACAAAACGCAACGTCCAGCTCTGACGAATCCTCGGCAACGCCGCAGAACAGCAAATGGCGAGCACAGATGGCACGATGCAACCAACCAGCGTTGTGGAGGTTGTTTAAACAGCGAACAGCACGAGCGAAAATTGCGGCTACGAGAACCTCCGGCAGGCCACCATCCACGTTTTGCGGTCTCAGTATGTCCCAGGCGCTTCCGGCAGGACAGAGGGGAAAGACAATTTTTAAGTCTGTGTCTTTAAGGCATATAGATTGTGGGAGGAATACTCCGCAGCACTTCGTGTTGCGTGGTGTACGATCGTCTGTAACTTGTGTTTCCTGTGAAAGGATCCGGAAGGGTGAAAGTGTCTGAAGCTGACTGATTAAATTTAAGATTCCTGAGAGTTCATTCCTATCGCAAGTTTCCAATTTAATTATCTTAATCCATGTCTGTCTTTGTGTGTTATATTCATAAGATACCCCGTCGTGCACATTTGAGATGACCAATTCTGAGTTTTCTGCACATACAGGAACATCAATAGATGCAGATCTGCATGCAGTGAGGGATTAAAAATAATTTTTTTGAAACTTACATAAAGTCTTCTTCAACTAGCATTTTAAAACTCAGTTTATTACATTAGATGCACATCGAAGGCACCGATGGAATCGTCAATCTGAAAAACGGATAACCATGTTGCAATGGCAGAAGAGACCTAGAATGTTGCACACGGCAGCGCAAGGTGTAAGCATCTAATTGTAAGATTCGCGGGTAAGAAAATAACACAAGCAACCACAAAAACCCACAGATCTGGTGTGTAAGCCAGTAATTCAAACAAGCAAGTCATATAAAAGAAAAGGGAATACAAAGATCTTAATGCAGCACAGAGAGAACATAAAAAGGTAGAAAATATTTAAAAAAAGAATATTTAAAGTGCATTTAGAGCTCAAATCGCACAACTTCTAATACTTCTTAGCTAGACAAGCCATAAGCTTGACATGCATCCTTGGCAAGATTATGGAAAGGATCACCAAGAGCGAATTGGTGAAATTCCTAGAGACTCATTATTTGTTATCAAGCTGTCAACACGGGTTCAGAAAAGGAAGATCATGCACAACGAATTTGCTGTATTCGCTCCAGAGGTGGACCCAAGCACTTGAAGATAGAGCTTTATCTTAACTCTCGAGTGTGACCGCATATATTTTATGACCGCAGCCCACACGGTTTCTCTATATACTGCGCAATTTTGCGGTTAAATGAGGGTGCTCAAATGTCCATGCCTATTTCCCTCAATAATAAATTGAATTGAGCAAAAAGTGAAGCCTTTCATGTTTCTTCTGAGCTCCAACTTACTTAAGCCCGCAAAACATTGTACTGTGACTTTTGTGACTTTTGATGTCCGCTAGAGGGCCTTCTAGGTGTCTTCCTGAGGCTTAGCGATGCTCAAGCCCGCGATGCAGTGCTAATTCACAAAATTTTACCTCCGAGCTTTTTCTCCTTTCGAATTTCCGGTCTGCTGATTTGTCGATGTATGGGGAGATGAGGCGGGGCCTTTGAAAGCCCTGTTGCAGATGGACTTGTTGTTAAGCTTTGTATTCTTTTCCACATACTCTTCATCTGCGGGCAGCAGAAATTTCCGATATCCTCCTCTTCTGCTTTTCGCCAGTAGCTCTACCCGAGATCGTCCGGTCTACAAAGAGGGCTGAGTAATTTCAATATTTATTCAAAAAGTTGCTCCCCATAAAACCTTCGTTCCATATTTTTACACCCTTAATCGTTTTACGATCTTTATAGAAGTCAAAATTATACCTTCCAGAGATCGTGCAAAATATGTGGCACTGTCGATGTTCAAACCAGGACACTGGTGTGGGGAAATGACGGTGATAACGATGAACTATCGCCACACGAGGAATTCGCTGATAGATTTAAATGATGGAATAAACGCTAGTCATAACGCGAATGACTTCGCTCGGACATGAACTCTTTAAAAGTCTACTCCATAAACAGGTCACAAAGTTTAAAAGTTATCAGATATCAATTACGAGAAGCGTATTACTACATACATGCTAACATAATACTATTAATGATGCTTCATTTTCATGCTCAATTCAGCATCCGCTAAAGTAATACAAAGATTTAATCTGCGGCGGTGTGAAGACGCGTTGATTTGAATAACTCTTCCTAATGGCGGTTCGTATCGGGCGTATGTCGCCCGGGATGTCCGCATTGTTTGAGGATGCGTATGATCACTTAGGTAATGGGCTTTGTCGCGCCGTTGCGGCCCAGTATCGAATGATAGATGTTTGAATAGACGAAAAAGGGTCGGATACTTCCTACGCCCCATTTAAAGCGGATACTGTACGGACGCCCGTTATTGTTCGGCTTTGCAAGTGATATATTAACGTGTTGCTTCCCGTCTATTGAAACAAGCGTGCATGCGCCTAAGGTCACATTTTCCCGTTTTTTCTCGGCATTGTTTGTTGCAAAGTATGAAGCACGGTTGATGGAAATGTAAAGATGTTGATGGCACGTAAGGCGGTCGTATTGATGAGTGTGCGGTATTGGTTGGTCTTATTATGCAAACCCAATGTGGGTTTGTTGGATACGTCGGGGTTGGCCGGTTTGTCAGAGATGGGTTTGGTCGGAGGTGGCTGGTCATGGTGGCGTTCTAAAAATGGACGGTTGAAGCAGTATGAGGAAATCAGCTCGCCGTAAAGGGATGAATTCGGGCGTGCCTTTGAACCCTCACGGCGGCATCGGGGGGACGGCGCAAGATAGCGCAGAGTAGATCGGCTCATGGTGAATGGTCTCCGCGCGTGCCGGTAAGGATTTGAATTGACGGTGGATGTTGTGCCGCGGCCGGCGGGGTTTAAGTAGTTTTGGGACGCGTTGAGGAAAATTCTTTACCTTTGTAGTCGCCGCTAAATCTCCAGATGCTGCTACCTCCGATTAAAATCAACCCTATACCTCGTAATTCCTCCGCGATGTTTCACCACCCCTTAGCTCCCACAACTAACCGGTCTCAGTGCCTCCGATATGCTTTTTCATCACCGGAATCAATCTTCCACCTACAAATTCTGGGTGTCGATCCACGTTAACTATTTCGGCTCGATTTAGCGCAAACCGTTTAGCTTCGGATATATAAGTCAACTTATGGCCTGTTTTCCTTCCCTAACGCGCACTTTTGGATTTCGAAAAAGGTCCTCCTGAGTGTTTGAAGGCGAAGCTCCTTGATATTATAATGGTCTCTTATTATATATCCATCATCCTCTTTCGCAGAGTCGATCTTTATATTTGGTCCTCTTGTATGTATGTCCATTGACTAATCCTCTGCAGAGTGCAAATCTTTGCATGCGCTGCTCCAGCGCAAAGCAGCATCGCCAAGTCTTGACAAACGGTACTCCTCCAGCTTTTCGCAGCCCCGACGATGGTCTCCAGGATTCGGTTGAGGATCATAGGCGGCTCTACCGATCAGTTTCCGCCTCTTTGATTGGTGGAGCTGCCATGCGGTCGGCAGGGTCGCATCTCAATGATGATCGTGACCTCTACTGTCCGTCTTCGTTTTCACTGGTGTGCGATGAGGTTCGTCCTCTCTACCTCCACTGGGTGATGTTTACAAACAGTAGCTCTGGCTGCTATATTATCTCTCGCGACAAGGAGCGTTTCCGAAAACCCTCTTACGTTTTGTCAGCATCATCACAGAGCTATCCATTGCATCTAGCTATTAATGTTTTAGTGAAGCAGTCTCCTATGATTGGCTCGCTGAACTCCGCCTCCGATTTAACCGTAGGGTTTTTACTGCTTCTTTTCCAGTTCACCGTTTATGTTAAGATTGTTGTCTATTGTTTAAAAATAGCAAATCGTTCTGAATCGGATGTGTTTGCCAT